>JAKUCM010004570.1:0-14365 GCA_023374145.1 Lepidium sativum | reverse complement strand
ACAACGCGAATGCATGAGTGATGTATATATCTGTTTTCAAAACTTATAAGAAATTGGAAGTTTTGGGAGGCATCCTATGTAGATCTCGTTTCCATTTTAATAAAATAAATAAATACTTTTTTCAAACTTCTAAAAGCTATTGGCTTTGTATGATTGCTTCTCATACTTTTTTTTCAAAAAGGATTGGTTTACGAATCTCTAATTCATGTGCACGAGCTATAAGTAGAATAATTACTTCTTTTTTTAGTGTCTTTCTCTTCAATACTCGAATTTTATTGCTGCCCATATGCGTTTGTAGAATACGTGTATGCTTAAATAGTTCATTTTCTTATTTACATAAATTGTATTTTAATTGAAATGCAGTATATATATTTAATTTAGAGTAACATTGCAAATATTTCCTATTTATTATAGGTTTCTTACACAAAATATGTATTTAAACATATTATACAAAAGTTGCAATAACTAAAATGCTTCTAAGTAATGCAAATCTATTTATGATCTCAATATATTTAGTACCAAACTTTTGTTTTGTTGGTATAAGTTTCTGTTAACAGGTCTACAAAATTTACTGAATAGATGAGTTTAAATGCATGTCCGTTCTGTTGGAAAACAAAACTATAATTTAGAAAACGAAAAATATTGCTTTAACTAAAGAAAAACTATCATTATATCAGAAGGAATTTATCAGCAACAAGATTAATAGATTAATATAGATACTAAATTGCGTACATTACGTAAGTTGAATTGCATGGCGAGGGTTATTATTGCATTTCATATGGAAAACACAAATCATTCATCATTGTCTGCAAAATAATACATATAAACAATTAAGATCTCACGTTACAACAAAAAATCGCTGCTTTTTAAAATCTATACACTCTTGAATGTTTCAAGTACTTTAATATATATATATATATATATATATTCAGAAATAAAGATCTAAAAAAAATTAATTAGATTAAAGGGGGATGAAATTAAAAAAATTATCTAAAGATCTATCGAAACTTGCATAAGTTGTGGATTGAATCATATAAACTTCTGCATGCATGGATCGAATGCTTTTTGTAAAGATCAAAATCTCTTAAATCTCCAAAGTTTATTTACTTTTATTTAAATAAACAAGTATCTAATATCAAAAGCATACATGAATCAATAAGAAGACCGATGGTACAACCTTAACAATCATTAAAATGCCATGTCTCAATTTCTCTCTCTTTTCTTGTTTATATTTGTTTGATGGTTGACATGCATGCCACTATAATTAGTCACGTCAAAACTATGAAATCCTAAGACAAAGGTTTATTCTTTCTATTTTAAAATGAAATACTTTTAGTGACAAAAAATGAATATTTTTATGTCATGATATTATCAAGATATTTATATTTTGCTTTTTAAAATATTACTTTGTAATATGAAATCGAATTGACAAGAAAAAATTGAACTCGAAATCTCTATAGACTTGCCAAACAAAATATGCAATGAATTTATGGTTCCAATTAGCCTACTATGCAATGAATGTTCCAATTAGCCCTATAACGGAATGGATATCGGAGATTTTTAAAAATATATATTTGTATCTGTATTCGTGATATTCATTAAAATATTATTTGTGTTCGTAACTGTAAATTATAGATATCATAAATACAGATTTTCTTAAAAAATGGATATCCATCGTATATTCGAATCCTTTTTTAATATTTTACAAAAATAAGTATTTTTCTTAACAACGTAAAATTACTTTTGGCAAAATTAAAAATAAAGAATAAATAATATTTAAAAAATAAATCAAAACAATAAATATAATAGCGTTGGAAAAAAAAAACAATAAATATAATAGTTGACAAAAAAATAATAAATATAATATAGATTGATATCAAATTTTTAGAAAAATACAAAAATACAAAAAAGTATGGATATCCAAATATCTGTATCTATATCCACCAGATCACCATATTTAATATCTATATTCATATCTACTTTTCAGATAAAAATCTAGATATTCGATAAATACAAATATTTAATCTCAAATCTAGTTCCAATGATGACGACTCGTGAACATACTATATAACATGCATAAATCAAAACAGACCGTGCATAAATAGTACAATTTATTATATTAAAATCGCGCAAATATATACATGTACATAAAGTACATATATATGTTTATAAATATGCATTAGAGTATGTAATAAGGCTCTAATAGTGTTTTATAAAATAACTAGCTTATTTGATAAGACAAGGGATTGGTTATAGGTATTGTCTAACGCCTATGTCTTGTGGACCCTTACGGGTGATTCTAGATGGGTTCGAGGGAAGTGGAAGTTGGGTCGGGAAAATCAGGTTGCAAAAGGGGGAAGTTCGGACAAGACAGTGAAAAATCAGACAAGTTCATGATATTCGGACAAGGGGAGTAATAGTGTCCAGACAAGGGAGTGACAGTGTCCGGGCAAGGGAGTGACAATGTCCGAGCAAGGGAGTGACAATATTCGGACAAGGGGTGATAGAGTTCAGACAGGTAGTGATTTCGGACAAGTAATGATAGTGTTCGGACAAGGAGTGAAGTGTCTGAATTGATGGAGTGATAGTGGTCAAGGCGGTCTAGGTTGGTTCAAGGAGTGAGTGTCCCGTTGGTTGGACTTGGTCCAACTTGTATTCAGCCCATCCAAGATGAATTAGGGTTAGGGTTTCTCACCCAAAACCCTATAAATAGAGGATAAAAGTCGCCGCATCCACATTCTTTCACGAAAAATTACGAAAATCTCTAAGGAAAACGGGAAAGCTTTGCGAAGAGCTATAAGGCAATTTTGATCGATTTTGAGCAAGAGAAATGACATATCAAGAGTGTTCGAGACATGATTCGAGTAACCTGACTGAATTCGCGTCAAGAGGGTGTCAGAAAAAAAGCTAAGGCAAAGATGAGTTTAGGCACCGTTGTGGCTGATCTGGGTGTCTTTTCGGGAAATAGTGGGATTAAGTCTTAGACGGGTTAGGATTGCTTGCTTTATTGGGTATTCTAACCGATTGATTACTGTATTCGTTCATGATTATTGCTTGGATTGATTCGGGTGAATCCGGATAACCGAGATAGCAGATCTATTCGAACTCTATGCATGAATACTGCTTGTTCACTGACTTGATTGCTTATTGTTTGATGCGTTTATGGTTTGGCCAAGTGGGACGGGATGACCGACTCACTAAGCAATTTGTTTGCTTACCCAATCTGCGTGATTATAGGTGATGATTTACCCAATGACCGTGAAAGTGGCTAAGTATGAGCGAGATCGAAGCGAGAGGGAAGAAGGATGGAATAAGACTCGGATAAACTAGGTCTAGAACATACATAGTATTGTGTAGCCGAACTAGTGAATCTGGTCACTGTAGATGGCTAAGAGTAACCGAACTAGAAGGAATGTAGGAAATGAGGCGACTTCCCAAGCTGTGGCGGGAAGGTCCGAGGAAGAGGAAGTCTAAAGTGTGGAAAATCAGAGTGTTGAGAGAAAAGAGTCAAGGGTGTCTAGTTCCCAGCTGCTACAGTGGTGCCACCGCGGGTGATCCCGGTTCCGATGGAAAATATGGTCGAAGAAGCATAATCTATGGTTACTCCATCGTACCTAAAAATGATGGATCATATGCAGAAGTTGGGCACCAAGTTCTTTTCGGGAAGTGTCATGCCAATCGAGGCAGACGAGTGACGAAGTAGACTCGAAAGGAACTACAACTCTATCTGTTTCCCGGAAGAATTTAAGCGAGATATTGTGGTCTACTACTTGGAAGGGGATGCACATAATTGGTGACAAGGAGTATCGGGTAGAATGGATAACTCGAACTGTAATTGGGAAACGTTTGGTTAGGAGTTTCGTGCAAAATACTTCCCACCGGAAGTGTTTGATCGGATAGAGGGAGCCTTTCTGGATCTTTGCCAAGGATCCATGTCCATGAGGGAGTATACGACAAAGTTGGATAATGAGAAAGTCCAAGTTCGTCGCTTCATGCGCGGACTGCGGATTGAGCTCTAGAATGTTTGCCAAGTCCAGAATTACAATTATGTTGTCGAGTTGGTGGAGAAGGAAACACAATTGAAAAGTTGGTTGGAAGAAGCAAAGTTAGTTGGGGAAAGGAAGCGAGTACAGACTGTACAGCAAGTTCAATCTGGGAGTGTTTCAGGACCCAGGTTCAAGAAGGTGGAAGGGTATGGGACGGTGAAGTCGACTATTGTCCGCAGCATGTGCAAGATCTGCGTGAATGAGCATTCTAGTACGTGCATATTTGCTTCGAGTGCAATTTCAGGAGAAAAGAAGTCTGAGCTAGTGATGCAAGGGTGTGCTACAACTGCGGTGAAGTCGGGCACATCATGACGCATTGTCCAAAGCTGACGCAGTCTTCAGGGAAACAGGCAAGTGAAACACTACTACTGTCACCGCCGCCTAAGAGGCAAGCGTTGATGTCGAGGGCTTATTCGATGGTTGCAGATCCATCAGATCAGAACATTGCACGCCCAATCACCTGAACTGTGAATATGGGTGTTGTGGCAATCCATGTATTGTTTGATTTAGGGGTAACACATTGTTTTGTGCGCCAACGAATGATAGGAACGGAAAGATTCCAGAAGGACCCTGGGGAAGGTAACTGATTAGTCTGAGCCGCTGGTGGGCAAGTGATGGACTTCTTGAGTAATGTCTGAAACGTCCTAATGCTCATATAGTAAGAGAGTATGCCAGCTGATCTTGTGATCTGCCAAGTGAAGTTTTATGACGTGATCTTGGGAATGAATTGGCTCGAAAGGAACAAAGCACACTTGGACTGCCATCGCGGTCGATTGAATTTTGAGAATGGTAGGAATCAATTGGTAAACAGGGAATTCGACCCACCTTAGGAAATCTGATCATTTTGGCTATACAAGCAGATTGGATGGTCAAACAAGGATGTGAAGCGTACTTACCTACGATCACAACTGCCGAAATTGGAATGGACCCAGAACTTAAGGATGTTCTGGTGGTGAATGAGTTCAAGGACGTGTTCATGGCAGTGAAGGTTTTACCACCATATCGATCTGATCCTTTCAAGATCGAGTTTGAACCCGGGACGGCTCCAATCTCTAAGGCACCTTATCAGATGACGCCTGTGGAGATGGCCGAGTTAAAAAGACATCTTAGTGAATTGACGGATAAGGTATTCATTCGCCCAAGTAGTTCACCTTGGAGCGCACGAGTTCTCTTTGTCAAGAAGAAATATGGCACTTTGAGGTTGTGCATCGACTACCGCGGGTTCAACCAAGTAATGGTAAAGAACATGTACTATCTTCCTCGGATAGATGAGTTGTTGGACCAACTCAGAGGTGTCACCTGGTTCTCGAAGAATGATTTGGCTTCGAGTTATTATCAGATCCCAATCATGGAGCCTAACGTTCGGAAGACAGCCTTTCGGACAATGTACAGACACTTTGAGTTCGTGGTCATGCATTTTGGTTTGACTAATGCTCCGACAGCCTTCATGAAACTGATGAACGACGTGTTCAGGAAATTCTTGGATGAATTTGGGATCATATTCATAGATGACATTCTGGTGTACTCTAAGTCTCTCAAGGAGCATCAAGGTCACTTAAGAACGATTTTGGGAAAACGAAGGGAACACAAGTTGTTTGGAAGATAAGTAAGTTCAGTTTTTTGCAAAGGAAAATTGGATTCTTGGGTCATGTGGTCTCGAATAAGGAGTGTCCATGGACCCCGAAAAAGATCAAGGCAATTTCAGGATGGCCCAGACCCTTGAACGCGTTCGAGGTAAGAAGTTTCCTTGGGTTAGCTAGGTACTACCGACGTTTCGTTAAAGGCTTTGCAAGCATGGCGCAGCCTATGATTCAACTCATTAAGAAGGATGTCCCTTTCATATGGACTAACGAATGTGAAAGGAGTTTCTCAAAGATTAAGGAAATGCTAACGAGTACTCCAGTTTTAGCCTTTCCAGAACCGAGTGAGCGTTATGTGATGTATACGGACGCATCACAGATGGTTTTTTGTTGTGTATTGATGTAACACGGGAAGGTGATTGCTTATTCATCACAACAGTTAAGGAAGCATGAAGTGAATTACCTCTCTCTCTCTCAGAATTGGTTGCAGTGGTATTCGCCTTGAAGATATGGCGATCATATTGGATTTGAAGATATGGCGGTCAAATTATTCACGTACCAATAGGAGTTTAAAGTACATCTTCACTCAACCGGATTTGAACCTAAGGCAACGACAATGGATGAAACTTCTAGCACACTATGACATGGACATAGATTACCATCTCGACAAAGCAAAATTAGTTGCGGATTCCCTAAGTCGGAAAAGGGTAGACGTGGATCCGGAGAAAAATATGGAATGGTTGATTAACATGGTGAGGACGTTGAGCCTATCGGCCTGAACGGTTGAAGAAGAACCTTGGGCTTGGGCGCAGCCGACCAAACAGATTTGTTGAGTCGAGTACGGACTGCTCAAGAAAAGGATGAGAATTTGAACAAGGTAGCAAAGAACGTTAATACCGAATACTAGACTTCGAATAATAGAACGATTATGGTTCATGGCCGAGTGTGTGTTCGAAACGATCAGGGATTGCCAATTTGTGAAGGCAGAAAACCAAGTTCCCAGTGGGTTACTACAAAGCCTACCGATCCGAGAATGGAAATGGGACATGATAACGATGAACTTCATCACAGGATCAAGCTAAGAAGTTGGCCGAGATTTTATAGAGAATACAACAGAGAAGTTGAAAATGGTCAAACTCAACATGAAACATGCCCATGATAGAGAAAAGAGCCATACAGTTAAGAGAAGGAAATAACTTAAGTTTGCAGTTGGTGAATTGATATACCTTAAGATGGTCACTTATAAGGGTAAAAAGCATACGGTGCGATCAACTAAGTTAACACCAAGGTATATGAAGCCTTATAAATTCTAGAAATGATAGGGAAAGTAGCCTATAAATTAGCATTGCCCGTGAATTGGATGTGTTTCACAATGTCTTCTATGTTTTAATGTTAAAGAAGTGCTTAGACAATAGGGAACGAGTTGTGGTTAAACCCCCAAGGAACCTCAGGGGAACATCTGACTATTGAAGGAATTCCAGTCCGGATCTTAGATATGAAGTTCAAGGTAGACCGAAGGAAGAAAACTAGAATTGTACAAGTTGAATCGGACTGCGATGGGGAAGTAAAAGTAACGTGGGAACCGGAAGTCAGAATGAAAGAGAATTTCCCTAAGTTATTCGAGAAGCATAAAGCTGGACCCCAAGTCTAGATTCGAGGACGAATCCCTTGAAGTGGGGGAGACTTGTAACGTTCGTGTCTCACAAACTCTTCAGGTGATTCCGGATGGGTTTAAGGGAAGTGGAACTTGAGTCGGGAAAATTAGGTTGGAAAAGGGGGAAATTCGGACAAGACAGTGAAGAATTGGACAAGTTCATGAAATTCGGACAAGGGGAATGATAGTGACTGGACAAGGGAGTTACAATGTCCAGGCAAGGGAGTGACAGTGTTCGGACAAGGAGTGATAGTGTTTGAATATGTAGTGAGTTTGGACAATGAGTGATAGTGTTCGGACATGGAGTGAAGTGTCCGAACTGATGGAGTGATAGTGGTCGGGGCGGTATGGGTCGGTTCAAGGAATGAGTGTCCCGCGGATTGGACTTGGTCCAATTTAGGTGAGCTTGGATTCGGCCCATCAAGGATGAATTAGGGTTAAGGTTTCTCATCCAAAACACTACAAATAGAGGATAAAAGTCGCCGAAGACACATACTTTCATGAAAAATCACGAAAATCTCCAAGGAAAACGGGAAAGCTTTGCAAAGATCTCTAAGGCAATTTTGATCGATTTCGAGCAAGAGAAAGGACAAATCAAGAGTGTTCGAGATAGTATCTGAGTAACTTGATTGAATTCGCTTCAAGAGGTATCAGAAAATGGCTAAGGCAAATGTGAGTTTAAGGACCGTTGTGGTTGATCTCGGTGTGTTTTCGGGTAATAATGGGATTAAGTCTTAGATGGGTTAGGATTGTTTGCTTTACTGGGTATTCTCAGTGATTGATTACTTTATTTGTTCATGATTGTTGCTTGGGTTGATTCGGGTGAATTCGGGTAACTCAGACAACATATCTGTTCGAACTCTGTGCATGAATACTGCTTGTTCTCTGACTTGATTGTTTATTGTTTGATGCGTTTCTGGTTTGGCCTAGTGGAACGGGATGACCGACTCACTGAGCAATTCGTTTGCTTACCCAATCTTTGTGATTGTAGGTGATGATTTATCCAATGACCGTGAAAGTGGCTAAGTATGAGAGAAATTGAGGCGAGATGGAGAAATGATGGAATAAGACTGGGATAAACTAAGTCTAGATACATACATTTAGTCATTTTTGCAAACGTTTTTGTACTGGAACCTCATTTGATTAGTTTATGCATACTTTTGGGCTTATCAAACTGTCACAAAATCGAAAACAGAATAATTAAATAAAAGAACCAAAATTGACTATGTGTTTGGTGTGCCCACGACCGAACTGAATCGAATCCGGACGTAGGCATCGCAAATTAGAGTGCCACACACTGCTCCAAAAATTGTAGAAGCTAAACGAACGATGATTTTTTTACTAAAAGCTAAAAAAATTAGTTAAGGTCCATATAATTTTAGATATTATAGTCCATTTTAAAATAAATTATAATTTATATATGATAAAATTAACTATTAATATTATAAATATAAAAATTATACAAATCACATCATTTCTAATTATTATTTTGTGCAAAGGAAATTTTAAAAAATTGAAGAAAATAATATACATAAAATTAATAATTAGAAAATCATAAATCTATATTTTTTGAACAGTTTTTTTTAAAAAGTTAAACACAATAAACAATTTACTATATTATTTTTTTAAATTTATTTATTTGAAAATTCAATTCTTTTAAAAAATATGGTTGTGTAATCACCGTTTTTACTGTTTAACTACACTGACCACATAATCTATCCGAGTGTACTAAATTCGAATTCGACAATGCCTGGTTAGCCTAAATTTATGAACACTAATATGATGTTCTTAATTCTATATCTCGTAGGAGGAACACTTTCACTACAAATTTGAATTGTGATGGAAAATGGTTTTGTAAATTGCGAGTTGCGATATACGTGCATAGAAATCCAGTTTCTCGCTAAAAATTAGTCGTAATCCAATTTTCCTAGAAGTGACGTTGCAAACATTGCAACAGAAGATGATTCGTCGCAATCATTACCTCTCAAAAGTGTAGCAATGGTTGTGATGCATCTGCAAGGTACCTATGACGTCCTCCTTGCAAGGGAGCAGCGAGGTACGGTTGCATGGCTTCTATGAGGAAGATGTTGCAAGCCGCAAGGAAAAGTTTTGCGAAGCCACTGCAACTGTCATTTTGCGAGTATTCTACGAGGAAGTTTTTGTGAGGCCACTGTGACTCATCTCTTGCGAGGATCGAGGAACTTGTTGCGAGCCACCTGTTTGAGTAAGTTTTGTGAGGCCACGCCAAATCTTTTCTTGCGGGTTTCTGCGAGGAAGCTTTTGTGAGGCCACTAGAAGTCACCTCTTGTGAGGGTACTGCGACGAAGCAGTTGTGGGACATTTGTGAGGTCGTGTATTACGAGACCGTGGCGAGACTACACTTGCGAGGCCATTATGAGACTTTACAATTTTCTTTTAAAATTCAGTTAGTTTTAAAAAATTTAATAAATTATTAAAATAGAAATTAAAATATTTTACAAAAATTAAAAAACAATTCCAAGAGAGCCTAAAAATCTTTTGATCGGTCTGCGTCCTCTGAGTCAGATCCAAGATCTTCGGTGTGGAGGTCCTTAAACACAACAGGTAATCGGTCGTCATTCTTAGCCAAAATAGAGAACATGTGATCATATTTTGATATCATTTTCGCATGAGACGTGATCAAATGTTTTGCTTCCACTAGCTCACTATTCGTGTGATCCAATTCATGCGTCTGATGATCTACTAGTTCCCTAAGATTAGAGGAAGCTCCGGAGGATTGAGAGAATCTTTGCGGAGATAAACACTGCTTAATCCTTGATCCTAATGAACCAGTTCCAAACAGTCTTTTTTTTACGGAGAACGACCTAATTAAATATATATATTTATATATTAGTGTAATAAACATAAATAGAAAGTATATATAATATTTTAAACCCTAAACCCATATCGAAACTCTTTCTTCACTTCTCCAGTCTCCAAATCTTTTCAATTATATATTCATCGTTGTAATGCGAACACTTCATGTTCCAAGGTCATTTATTTATCTTTGTGAAAAAAAGATTCCTGAAATGTTTTTTTCCCCAAAATTTTTATTTCTCTAAGTGTTTATTGTTTGTTGTGAAGATATAATCTCATGATGGGTATTTATAGGAGAAAATGGAAAATTTGCTATGGAGATGTGATGGTGTTTAAGTATATCGCAAAAACGCCGCAAATCCACTGCAAAAGACTCGTAATTGTGCAAGAGTCTTATGCATCACAATAACATCGCAATATTCCTAAGTATTTGTGAGGTTACGTTATGCCTTGCAAAAAAAGTCACAATAACATTGCTAGGATCTCACAAATTTGTGAGTTTCATCATGTCGCAAAGTTGCGACGTACTTGCAATGTCCTTTAATTTGTCGCAGATGTGTCTTTGAGATAAAACAATTTTGCGATAAATATTTTCCGTTACAAATTTTTATCGCAAATTGTGTATTTTCTTGTAATGTTTACGCTATTGTTTAGTTATTACAAAAATTGATATGTGGTAAAATCAAGAGTGTAAACTTCTGATTAGTGATAAAAAAACAAAAAAAAACTGCTTAATCAAAATAAAATAAATAAATGACGTTTAGGTATAAGTTTTGGACGGACGTAAAAATCAAATCTCGATTGTGTCTAATTTATTCAAGCTATATGAGTTTTGGATTTCGACCCAACAATTAATCAGATAGCAAACATGTTTCTGAATCAACCAAAAGTTTTGCCCCATTTCTTAGATTTTTTGGACGGTTTCGATGATCTAAAAGCAGTTGATGCAAGATACAAAAATTGTAAATAAAAGACAAGTATTATTGTAGGATTGGTGACAGTAGGAAAAAAAAAAGGAAAAACGTGGAGCTTTGATCCTTTCGAAAATTTGACTAATACAGTGAAAATTGTGGACATACTCTACGTGTTTTTTTTTAATTAAAATTTTATGTATTTTTTTGTGTGTGCATGCCGAATCAAATTTAATTTATTTTTAGAAGCATAACAAAGCCAAATCGTTTATTAATTTGGTCAATGATGGATTTAATATGGAAAGCGAGGACAAGATGGTATATTATTGACAATAGCTAGTACTATAGTATAATATAACGAAAATACAAAAATGATAAAATAAGCTAAAATAAAACGAAAGTCTATTTCATCCTTTAAGACAGGACACTGAAAAGCCTGCGTCGCCACGTCAGCGTCTCCTTTTAGTGTAATTTAATAGTGTGCCAGCTAGGACCCAAGTATTCCCTTTGACCAATCACTTTTCTCCATTTTTCAACCTTCATTTTTAAGCATTTTTTTTTAACGATTTTTTTTCGAACGGCAAATTATATTGAGCCACAACTGTCTGGTCCAATAGTCAAATTCCTACATAATAAAGGTAGAGAGACTCGATCTATGGTTGTGCAAATAAGCTGTCTATATGAACTTACCGCATGCCATTAAAATAAGAGTCGTTTGCAACGATTTTCCTCTTTATTTTATTTTTACTTAGGTCAATAATATTAGGGATAAATAACCAAAAAAATTGATTATTGAAGTGGAAAAATTCTGAATTTTGGAGTTGTTGAATTTGATCGTAAATATTTTTAACTTATCAATTAAATCGTAAAATGTTGTTAACTTATCAAATAAATCAAATTTCTTTGTTGACTTACTAATTAAATCTCAAACTTTGGTTAAAAATCATTTCCACTTCAAATGATTTATTCAACAAAAATTTATGATTTAATGATAAAGCAATAAAAATCTATGATTACATTGATAAATCAATAAAAATATATTATTAAATTAAATAATTCAAAATTTCTATTTTTATAAATCATTTGAATTTTTTAAATAATATAATAATAAAAGAATGGGCAGATGTTCACTAAAATTGATATTTTTTGTTCATTTAAATTAATTTGGTTAATGCTAGTTCATATTATTTGATTTGAATTGTTGTTTGAATTTAATTTTACAATATGTTATAAGTATTGTTACATAACAGTGTTTTGAAAAGAGGGATTTACTATAGGAAATTTGGAATTTGATTTTCACTTTAAAACTAAACCCTAATCTTTTTATCAAACCAAAAAAGTTATTGGAAGTTGAGCAAATTTCCCCTTATTTACGAGCGGCTCTTTAAAAGGGCTTGTGAGTATGGGCTTTTAAGCTAAATTCTGTTACTGGTTTCATTGTTTTAAGTTTTTTTGGTTCTGAAAATAAGTGGACCCAGTTGCAACAAATTCTACATCAGTTTATTTCTTTGTTCTACCAAATGGGCCAAAGCCCATAAATTTTAAACAAATCTTTGGAACTGATTCTTCTGTATGGTCGGTGTGACGAGGTTATCCATCGATCCTCTCCATTCATTTCCAAGCATTCCGTAATATTTATTTATTTTGTTAATTTATGATTTTATATTATAATTAAGATTATATCTGCGTTACAACACCGAGATTTAATTTTTTTGATTGTTTTCTAAATTTTGTTCATTTTACATTATTAGATCCGTGTTAATATTTTAGAACATTGTTTTCGAGATATTGTTTTAAAGACCCAAAACCTAAACCAAATTCAATTCGAGTTTTTGAACTCAAGTTTTATTTTTCTATTAGAGTTTTTCTATTAATTTTTTTTTTAATTTTGAATTTGTATATAAAAATATCCGAACCAAACTCGATTTATATGTAACTGAACATTCTCAAAAAATAAAAATATATGAATAATTTTTAAATCAAAAGAACTAAAATACCAATATAGAGGAATCGAACCCGACAAAATATCAGAAATGGGTTCTAAATCCATATACCGGAAAACTGAAATCCAAATCGAAACCGGAACAAAATCTAGAACCAAATATATACTAGATATATTTTTATTAAATGTTAGTTTTTTGAGTTTTTTCTATTTAATCTTTATTATATAAAATTTTATAATGAAACCAACCTTACGCCTATTTTTAAGGGTAGTTACAAACTATATGTTTATTTTATCATAAAGTTTATAATACGTTCTCCCACTTTCATATATAATATAATAAATATTGATTGTGTATTATCATGTATACATATTACTTTTTTAACAATCGGATATTGGATATGATCATACCTTTTTGAAGCCCTAACAATATTATATGAGATAAACACAATTTTCTGTAATCGAATTCAAATGAAAAAACAGCAGAGTAACATTCAATCATTTGACCAAAAATATTTTTCCTATTTCTTTATAATTTTTATCCTTTTTATGTAGTTATGATTTTTTTTTTCTTTAATTATGTTGATGTAAAAGAATAAAAAAGGACATTTCACTCAAAATCTATCTTTCGCAAGAAAATATAACATTACTGTATGTTAAAGAATAATTAAAAATTTCAAATAATTATGTAGTAAGTTTTGCTGCCCCATAAAAAATGAGCATTAGGTCCCCAAATGTTGGGCATGCCTTTATATGTTTTTACTTTCAGTGACCAAAAAGTGTGATAAACCCTCATGGGTCCCAAAACTTCCTTAAACTATAATCATACACATATGTTGAGTATACATCGAAATGTATGAATGCCAATCTAATTGTTAATATGTTTTTATTGTAATTGTTGCAAATTTGAGATTACTTTTAGCAATAAACTCTATAAAATTACGATCACGTACGACCATATATGAAAAATTAAAATGACTAGTCGCATATTGTATGCGACATAATGTCTTAGGAATGGCTATATCGTAATCGAAAGATAAGTATATACTTTTCTTTGTCTTTAAGTAAATTAAAGTATTATATAGTACTCAATTTTCCCTACAAATAAAATGGTTTCTTTGACAAAATATATGATGCGACAATTTGATACTTTTGATTGATATATTGTTATAAAATTAATTAGCTAATCGTTTCGATGAAGTTTGTAATCTAATGATTTTTCTTAATTTCGAGTTGTATTATACTAACATTGATTCGAATCTAAAAGTGTGAGTAGGAATTATGCAAATGGTTCATTCACAAATAATTTTTAATCATAATCCTAAAACGCATTTTAAGTGGAACCTCGAAATAAAAACTTTGACGAATGACATAAATTAGCGTTAGTATAATTAAAC
>JAKUCM010004569.1:0-63643 GCA_023374145.1 Lepidium sativum | reverse complement strand
GAGAGAGAGAGAGAATAAGTGGTAAGATAATACATCTATCTTGTGTTAATTGATACTAATTAGTATTTTCAATTGGAGCTTCCATGTGTTTTTGTGATTCATCCATTGCATCTTTCCAATCTTTATAAAAAAATGTTTTCTTTATATTAATAAAAAATAGTTTTATTGTCGTTATGGTCGGATTTCATCTGATTTCGGTTTGTCTTACTAATATGTATATCAGAGACAATAAAATTTATGTTCTGTCTTTTCGGTTAGGTTATTTTTTCTTTATTTATGCAGTTAAGAATTGGAAGCAAGCACGTTATATACTATTTACTGTTTCTTCAATTCTAATCAATTAAATAATATGGGCCGAGGACAGGTGATCCAGTGGTGTTGTCACTTTACAAATCCTCAAGCTACCAGGGATCGAACCCCCTACCTATAAGTGTAAGAGTAGATTTAAAAGCCATTAGGCTAGTTAACAAAAAAAATCAATTAAATAATATGCAAATGACATTTAGTCTAGTGGCAGATAGTAAATTCACAAGAGGCATGCGCATTTGCACATCCTAGGATCGAGTCCTCTCGCTTAAAAGATATTTGTGGTTTTATGTTGACTACTGTGGTGGTTAAAAGTTAGTATGTGGATTGTGATGAAAGATTGGTCAGACAAAAGAATAACCATGAGAGTTATCTACGGATGCCTCCATTGAAGAAAATAACTTAATAAAATAAACACAAATCATAAGTTTATATTTTAACTTCATGATGAGATGGTTTTTTCATATATTTTTGCTTAACTGTAAAAATCATTATATATAATTTTATTAACAATTGAATCAATAAATAATAATCAATAATACAAAATTCTTTAAACTCTAGATAATATACTACACTATTTTTAAAGTTTAATATTGATAAAAAAAACTGAAAAAAGAGATTATTGAAACATTTTTCCTGAATTTGTTTATAATTTATTTGATAAAAAAGTTATTTTATATTAACTTGAAAGACTACAACCAAATAGTTTTGTAGCACACATGCATGCAAACATAACAAATCAAACTGGTTATGGTCTAGAATAATGATTTCTATTTGAAAAAAAAGAAACTGTTTTGTTAGTCAAAAGTAGTGATCGATTACCTCCAATGAGAAATATGCTAAATCAATTTTCATATAGCCACAAGAGTCTGAGCATATATACATATACGAACACTTGCTGTTTTCGGATTTGAAGATTGGGGAATATGATCAAAAGCTTGAATCTCCAGGTTAAAAAGAAAAAGAAGAGAAAAAGTATTGCTATTAGCAAAAATTAATTTTAGACCTTGAAATATATGATCCAAGAGCCGAACCTCATTTTTATTATAAAAGTTAGTATAATGAACAACATAAAAATAATATTTCATTTTTAAGGCTGCAAAATGATATAACATATTCAAACCATTTCATAATATATTTTTTTGAGATGAATTTTGATATTTTAAAATATTCTGTGTATTAAAATTCTTTTCAGGAAAGCAATCTAAATCATTTTATGATAATTATTTTTGGTAGAAGATCTATATGTGAAGCTAATATTTGAACTATCATCATATAATATATGCATAAAATTCTTTAATTTTCAATGATATTTAATAGTTAAATAATTTTAATTGGAGAATTACTTATTGAACAAAAAACTACTCCATATTTTTGTGTTAACTAATCAATTTATTACTAGTTTGGTTCGGTAATTAATGCACACATATGGTAGACATTCCGCTTAAAGTAGATCTCATTTATTGGATAATTATACATTTTTGTAGATATGGATTCTTTATCCAGAAGTCTTTCAACATGAGTTAACCATTGTAGTATCCATATCTACGAAACACTTGAAAAATCTCAACTTCTAATGTTTGTTTATTATTATATAGAATTATACAACAAGTTTTATATTCAATTCACATTATAACTTTTAATTAAAAAATTATACAGTGATATAATAAAAATATATTTATGTAACAAGTTAATATGAACTATATAATATACAAAGGACATAACATTTAAAATCTACATTGAACATTTTTTAATTTTTGTCGGACATCGTTCAGAGCCTCCTAATAAATTCCTTCATTCAAAACTGACATTGATTATGTACCGTCCGATTAACCTCTTCATCGAACGACGATCTTGAATCAGATCTATTGTAAGACCCTACGCTTGACCGTAGCTGAATAAGACCCTTCTTGTTATGGTAATCTGCTACAATCAGCCTTAGCGAATCCCACTCTTCTATTGGTCACATCAAACTCAACCCATAGATTTTGTTGATGAACGTTCCCAATTATATTACTTGCTGCACCAAGCATGCTCGACCGTCCGATTCCAATACAGTGAACCCCACCTCCTACGTTAACCAAAACCCGCTCTTTCGGAACAAGGATCTCAACTCCTATACTGAACTGAAACACAAGACCGCCTATCAACCGTTGGATCATAATCGGGTTTCCATCAAAACACATATCGGCCGTTGATCCATACACGTAATCCTTCTTCAATCTAGGTCCCACAAGTCTCACTATCTCTTCTCTCACTTTATCGTAAGCTGCGTCGACTAAATGAGTAAACTCGGATCCTGAATCAACCATTGTTTGACCCGACCCGCCTGCATCGGGTCTAAAAACCGAACCGGAAATATTAAGCCTGTTTAAACCAATTCGAATTCCCAACATCGGTACAGTGTAAGCGAGATGATCGAGATTCGGCATTCGTTGACTTTCCGTATAAGTCAACAGAGAAACGTATTTGAAATCCTTATAATTCGGGTTATCACCAAGGTAAAACGAACCGGTTGGAGTAAAACCGGGCCGGTTCGATTTAGGAGGAATACAATAAGAGAATTTCGAAATCTTAGCTTGAGAGACGAAAGAGAGACGACCACGATTCATTCCCAAAATACCCCTACCATCAGAAGATTCAGTAGCGCAACCGAGAATCAAAGGAGGGGTAATTTGGGTATTTGAGAAAGTAATTTTTTCTTTGACGAGATTACCCTCAGCGAAAGTTCCATCAGCGTAGAAGTAAGAGTAGTGACATAAACGATCGGAGTCACAAGAAGTAGGAAGGGTAAAATCGGGAATTCGAGGTTTACAGAGAGGATGAGAGCAAGGTAAAGTGGAGAAAGAAGAAGAGAGTGAAGGATTAAAGGAAGCTTTTTTACGGTGACATTGAATCCATGAAAGTTGACTTCCTGTATCGAGAACCATTTCTTGAGCTTGTGGTGGTGTTCCAATTGGAAGAGAGATGATTAAAGCCATTGAATATTTGAACTTTGATCGGAAATTGTATGAAGGAGATGGGTTTTGACGGCGAGAGAGGAGAGAGGTTGTGAAGGTTGTGGAGGAGAGAGGGAGAGATCTGAGAGGGAGATGGAGAGAGAGAGAAGATGAGAGTGAGGCGTAGTTGAGGAAGATGAAGAAGAAGAAGATGAGAGGTTTTGGAGTTGGAGACATTTTTGTGGTTTTTGTTTTTGTTGAAGTGATACTAATGGAAGGTGGCTGTAATATATATATATATATATATATATACACACACACTTAACACACACGTTTTCTTTATTTAATGTTAGTTTTATTTATTAAAAAATATTTATAATATTTTCATTTAATATCATTTTGGAATGTATGAAATTTAGCATAAATAACTTGGTTGATTATGGTGTTATACTTTACGTCTATTAGAAAATCAAGTAAATTAATGGGTTATTCAGTATTACGTTCATTCTGAAATATTTATCCATAGTAAATGTATAGGAGTTGACAAAAATATTACAATTTAGAATACATTTTGTTGGACAAAAAAACAATATATTCTACCTCCAAATTAATTAATTATGAATCAAATAGTTCCTTAAAATAGAGAAGAAATCATTTTAGGAAAGTATTATCAACCAATATATAAATCTAGAGACAAATCTATAAATTACTTTATCAAAAAAAATTTATAAATTATAATGTTGAAACTATAAAGTTTTACCTATTTTAAATTTATAGTGATTATTAAATTATTGATATACTAATAAAATTAAAAATTAAATAAAAAATTAAAATATTTTATTAATTTATAGTAATTATTAATTTAACAAGTAGTAAATGAAAGAGATTTAACTGTAATATACAAGATGTAAATGATCATTGTCGATTAAATTTTGTTGAAAGTTAGATCTGAACATTAGGTAGAGATTTTCGCATGCACAATATAACATGTATGTTGACTCTTTATAGCATCTGAGTTTTTTTTTTTAAACATCAAAGTATTGTAGTTTGAGAGAATTTTACTGCAGAAATCATTATTTAAAAATGTGCATATATGTAACAAATAAATAGGTAAATTTGTTTTGCCTTCCTTGAATATGATATTCCCACATAATTTTATACGAGTTATACCTATCGCTAGTGGCAAATCAGCGGCTCTGGACAACGGATGCGACATTTTTAGTTGATGGAGTTGCAGTTTACATGTATCAAATTGATCAATAAAATTAAAAGTATAAATTAAATTTTCTCAAATTTTAATATCTATAATATTTTCTAGAATCCCATTTCGATAAAAAAAAGATAATAAATATGAATAATTAACTATATAAGCACAAATATATTTCTAAATAAATTGTAGTACTATGTTTTTAGTATATTATAAAAACAGAGAAAAAAGACATTCTTTCTAAAATATTCAGTTAGGTTCTAATATGATAATTATTGCAAGAAAATTACTAAATTTATACTTCAAAACGATGAACGATATAATTTTAAACTATTAAATTAGATTTAAGAGATTGATTCGAGATTGGTGGTGTAATTATTGACAACATGGATAAGTTATGAATATCAGCTCTCATTCTTAGTATAATTGTGTTATAACTTAATTATAAGAGCTTGGATAGTCCATTTTACTCATATATATAAAGAAACTAATTGTTTAGCTAACTATATATTTTCTTTATTTTTATGTTATCATTTTTTCTGTTTCTTATCGAGTTTTTGTTCACAAGATTTTTGTTAGTGACTCGAAATGTTTAAACGTTACATTGTATTTGTTTATGAAGTGTCTTTTCTGAATTATGAATAAATTTGGGAAGTTTTCTTTCCGTTTTTCAACTAAAAATTAAATTTAAGAGATTATTATAAAACTACAGATGTCAACTTGTTTTTGCAAAATGATGTGAACTGATTGTGAAGAACAAAACTAATCAATTAAGTTAAGTTATATTATTTTTTGGTTTTAATGTTAAATAGTTACAAATGTCTCCTAACAGTTTATTTACACAGCTAGAGATCATGCACTCCGTCTATATTATATAGGAATTTGGCTATTGGATTGATCAGATTAGTTGTGGCTCAATATAATTTGCCAAAAGAAAATGTTCTAGTTAAGCGATCTTGCACAAAAGGTTCTAGTGATTCATCAGAAATATAGTAAGCCAAGATATATAATTAATTATAAAAAATAAAAGCTGATTTCGAAATCGTAAGACGGCGAGACATATTTTCTGTAAATGGGAAAGATGACAAAAGAGATTGAGGCGAAAGCAATATGTAAGTTTGCAACGCGGTTTCTATTAAATTTGAGACAATGATTCATTCCACATTTTGTTTTTTTATGACTCTTTGTGATAATGTTTTTGTTACACTTTTAATTGTTTCCAATTTTGCGTGGTTGCAACTTTTATGTGATCTCTTATTTTATAATTGATTAATTTACTGAAAATATATTTCCATTTAGCTTTGCTTTTAAGAACTGAAACCAATAACGCGTTTGCCGTCACCTTTGGTTTTTATTACAAAAACGATATTTGTTTTCATTAATCAGAATTCCATTCAAGTGGAGAAAATTTTTCTAAAGACAAATTACAAACATATCTTCATGAAAAATGAATGAAAGAATTCGCTTTGTAATTCAAAAAACAAAGAATAAAATGAATCGAAAACAATCTAAATTTACTTTTCAATCTGAAATACAATCGGCCATTCCAAAAAAATTTGTTTGCTATTAACAGTTGAAAAAAAGAAAAATTTAGAAGCAATTGATCTTCTAGACATTATTTGTATCGTTTGAAAAACTGCTTCATTTGCATTTGTATTATCATTTTTATAGTCGTCTTACAATTACTTTTACTTTTTGTTAATAACTAGCTTATTAAAATATAATCCATAACCAAATTTTAAATTCTATTATTTACTTAGAATCAGTTTTTAATAGAAAAAATAGTAGATATGAACATTAACTATTTGACTAAATTCACTTTTTCGTGTTTATAATTTATAAACAATCATTTAAATTTTAAAAAAAATCTATGAATGTCGAGTGTCCATGTAGTTCAGAATTTTTCTTATTTTTATTCACAGTTTCTAATATTATTGATGATTAATTGTAATGATAATATGACTGATCATGAAAATATACAAAAATAAGATGGTTACAGTATAATAAAGATGATATCAAAAGATAGAGAAATCATAAGCAGCGGCAATGAATATATATATATATATATATAAACAATTCGTAACCAAATTATAGATATATTATAGGCTTATCTTGGAAAAATAGTACTAATTGTTAATACATTTAATCATTTAGATGTCTATTGATTCTTGTGAAAGTATTTATTTCTTTGTGAAATAGAAACTAAAAAATAGTATTTATGACTATATGAATTTAATATCCGTAGGACCATGCTTTACATTCATGAATCTCATCAACAGCTATAATCTAATGTTGTACCTCACAACATATATACTATTTTTATTTAATTTTATATGTCATCAATAATTTTATAAGATCCATAAACATTTTCAGTGGCAAAATTCTATGAATCCATAATTAGTTTGAACTTAAACTTAAACTTGAGATTCTTATTATTATCAAAAAAGGTCATTAACGTATAATATTCAAAAGTATAGACAAACACTATTTTAAGTTGTAAACCTTAAATATAATTTTATTCGTGGAGATAATCAATCATTAACATTTGAAGATCGATGTTTATTTATATAGATTATTCTCGTAAAAAACAAAGAACTTGAAATTGATTCTATAATGTAGTTAGATCAGTCAACAGACAGTGGACAGAGTCACATAGACATAGTTTATGCTCTTACTTTAGGATTAAATACTTATCAAATTTTGTTTCTAATCAAAACCTCGAATTGATTCACAGAATCCTACTTTTTTGTTTTGTTTTATAGAATCTTTAATAAATATGATAAATGGATAAACGACAACATCATTTTACACCGAACTCAAAGGTTGCAAGTGGCAAATAAATTTAGACAACATAACATCAACATAATTTAGATCACCAGTTTCGAACTTTGTTGACCCCTTCACCCAAAAAGAATAATCGCCAACACGATTATAATCTAGTGATAGAATGAAAAGAATTTATGATAACTATAATACGTTATTTGAATTCGAGCATCTCTCATTATATTGTGTAAGACATTTCAAACATTTTATATGATTTTTCTGGTTTTCGGACGTAATAAAATTTAGAAAATGATAATATATTATTCAAGTTTGAACTGTTGGGGTTATAAGAAAAACGAGTAATCGTTTTCATGGTCAAGAATGAGTCCCATGCTTCTACAGTGATAGTCCACTTGTCTTATGAGTTGTGATTACGGGACCAGACTATGTTATCATTAGCCATCAACTTTTAATTCAGTTGCTTAAACTCGGAAGATAATATAAGCCTCAATTGATTTGTCTCATTATATGATTATTGGTTCAATATATAGTAAGAATGACTGAAATAGTTTATATGTTCCATTAATTACTAAAATAGTTTTTATTTTTTTTCAAAAAGCAAATATGTAGAAATTTCTATAATTTTTTGTTGTGATGTTTTTATTATGTAATGTCAATGTCATTAAAGAAATTTTGTTTTTATCATGAAAATGTTACTATAATTTATAATTTTTTATTTTTCCAAAAAGAATTGAAATTAGAAACTAACAAATAAAAAAATTCACAAAATTATTTGAAAGCCCTAAAATCTAAACTTCTTGCGAAAAAACTTCTTCTTTCTCGGTCACTTCCTTTTCTTTGTTCCTCTTCGTCGCTGGTTCTCCTTTTCGCTATTCTCCTTCGTGATAGGTACAATTGTTCTCCGCCGTTCTTCTTATTCTTTTGTTCAAGATTTTGTTTTCCTTCTCAGTTGTCATTTGTTCTCCTTCACCGTCGTAGTTGTTTGAGTGTTTATTCAATTTTTTTTATTTGTTATTTTGGCTTCATTTTTCTGAAAATTGGTATGTAGGTTTTCGAGAAATTTTATTATTGTGTAGGTTATCATTTTCTATTTGTAGGTTTTGTGGTAGGTCTATGGTAGTTTTTTGCATTTTCATGTCTTTTAGATTTCCCCATACAAACGATGTTATGTTGTTAAGCGCCTTCATATTGATGTACCAAAAAGGACATTGATTTACGATCCACTGAGATCTTTTGAGACGAGAAAATTAGTGCGGCTGCTTGACTTTTGTGACAAAAAAAGGTAAGTCCTCTTTCTCTTCAGTATATATGTCTCTTTTTATGGATTGTTTGTTGATTCGTTTAAGCATTATACCTATATAGGCTAGGTCACAATGAAGGCAGAATGGGCTTTCTCTACCACAGATTATGACTCCAAAGGAGATGTGGCCTGCCCACATAATAAGGAGTATGGGTGGTTTGACTACTGATGTAAGTGTTTTGTAGGCGCTTGAAATAGGTTTTTAGGTTTTAATGTAGTTATGTAGGTTTCTAGAATAGTTTTATAGGATTTTTCTTATGTTTTTATAGACTTCTTTTAACACTGTATAACCTCTTCTACACAACATATGTCAACTATTATGCAGATGTTTGCTAAGAGATTCATTCAACCACTTACTCCATACCGGTCAAGTTGAATTGCCTTCATTGTTCCGATGATAACCGCTTATTGATGTAAAGAATATAAACACAAGTTCTTGGGGAAGGGGAAGACTTGGGAATTCCCTAAGGGGTATACTGAGGTGTATAATGGTGAGACTTATCCGTATGCAAGCCATAGGTAGTGGGTGAGAGATGTGGATATTTTGTACATTGCACATAACATTGGGAATAACCATTGGGTCGCCGTGGAAGTACTACTGCATGCCAGAGGATAAAAGTACATGACTCTTACGATGATTGCAACTCCGACAGTACAATTTACAAATTGTGCAAGGTATATTGTGTGACCAATTTGTAGGTTTATGGTAATAGTAATGTAGGTTTACTGTCTGTTAGCTTTGTTTTGTAAGTTTCTAGTAATGGTAATGTAGGTTTCTGGTAATCGTAATATTGGTACACTTCTTGTTTTGTAGGCTTATTCGAGTTTTATTCCCTTACTGGTGGAAAGAATGGCAGTGCGTAAGGATAGTAAGAAGATTGTGAAAGCTTACACTGTCTATAGGGCAAAAGGAATACCTCAACAAGTTCATGCAAGAGATTGTGAGGTCTTTGCACTGAAGTTCATAGAGTGTTTGGCCATTGGGTGCCGTATGGACGGTTTGGAAGACAAGATTATGGCATTTTCTCGCCTAAAGAATGCGGCTGAGGCCTTCGATTATGTTGAATATGAAAGCGCTCTTGCCTTAATTGATCCAAATCCACGAGGAGAGTATGATGGTTATAAATTATGTCAGCTAATTACATACACTCAGCTAGGCCCATTAGGATAGCAAGTAGGTGATGTTATATAATTTTTGTAGTTGTAAATAGTATCAACATCATATTATTTTGTCGGTCGTGGTTGTCAGGATGTAATCCAAACACAATGCTTATGGAGGTTATAATTGATTATCATTGGTTTAGCATTGTATTGATGTAGGTTTCTCAAAACGTTTAGTAGGTTTACAAACATTTTTATGTAGGTTTTAACGGTTTACAACTGTTGTTTTGTCGTTTGTAGGTTTACTAATATCTCGACGTAGGTTTATCAGCAACGTTTTGTAGGTTTATAGACGTTTCTATGTAGGTTATTAATGGTCTAAGTTTTACAACTGCTTTTTTTTGTCTTTTGTAAGTACTATTGACTCGATGTAGGATTATCGTATGTTTTGTAGGTTTGCTAGCTCTACAAACATTTTAATGTAGGTTTAAGAAAGCAAAAATGGTACATAATCAAATGCAATCAACTAATCAAATGCAAGTAAATAACAAGTTAATTGAGGGCATGTTATGCTGTTGTGCCCGAGTTTTGTAAACTTTGTACAAGTGTAGGTTTTCCTTGGACGTTTTGTAGGTTTTATAGTCTCTAACACACCCTTGATCTGAGAGATCTTTGGCTTACCTACTTGCTTTCATATAGGATGAGGCTTACATACCTTTGCACGCACTTCTTCAGGGACATGTATTGCATAATCTCTTGGCTTAACATATTTTGCGTATGTATTGTACAAATAGTTTGTGTGGTAGTACAAATGAGTAAGGGAGACTATTGGCAGACTTGCATGTTTAGCTGCTGCTAGGGTGTGGGCACATGGGATTTAGTCTAAGTCAAACCTATTGCAAGCACATATTTTCTCCGTCAAATTAACGACATTGGTTGATGAGACGTTACTCAGTTATGTTTGATGTTCATTTATAGGTTGAATGTCGTAGTTTATGGCTTCTTCAATTCGTCCCTGAATGAACAAAACAACAAGTTTAGCAATTAAAGCTACAATACAAAAGTATAAACCTACAACATGGCTTCAGAAAAAACCTACAATTCAAAAGAACTTAGTAATCATAGACAACGACGAAGTTGTTAAACCTACAACACGTAAATAAACAATTGAGAGAAGGTTTGTTATAGAAAAACCTACAACGAAGAACCATAAAACCTATATTACATGAGAACTAATTCAAGAAACATGAGATATCAATCTTACAAAACCTACACTGACGAATAAATAACCCTACAACAAATACCAAAGAAAAACCTACAAGGAGGAATCATTTAACTTACAACAAACAAACATAAAAACCTACATTACAGGAGAACAAAGCGAAAAATAAGAAAAATCAATCCTACAAAACCTACATTGACGAATAAATAACCCTACACAAAGACTATAGAAAAACCTACAAGGAAGAATCATTTAAACCCTACAATAAACAAACAAAAAAACCTACATAACAGGAGAAAACTAAGTTGAGAAATACGAGAAATCAATCCTACAAAACATACAATAACTGATAAATGAACGTACAAAAGAGACCATAGAAAAACCTACAACAAATAAAAAAATAAAACCTACAAAAGAAAACCTTAACCAACAATCAAACCCAAAGACAAACCTACATAACCATGAGAAATTATGTCTGCTAACGTGAAAATTACTCAGCTAATGACAGTTTCATAATTTTTTTTTCAAAGAGAACAAGAATAAAATGATATTAAAATTGCGAAAAGAGTAAAATTATAATAAAAATCTTTTTTAGACTATTGTAATCAATTTAGAGTCACAAAAGACTAGTTTAGTAATTCACTCATATATTTATTAATCAACTATAAAATATTGTTATGTATATTTATGTGAGTAAAGTGAAGCTAAGTAATTGAAATATTTTCAAACAGAAAAGACAATTCCACAAGAAGTTGATGATTGATTGACGAATTTCTACTTTTTTAGGTTTAACGAATATCTTATAAGTTTTTCATGTGTTATTCTTTCTGGCCTATTGGTCTTTAAGAATGAATTTGGATGTAGTTTACCTAAGTTACAAAGATTTTACTTTTTAACTGTAAAATAAAAAAATTATAGACCTCTTTAAAAAAATTTATCCTTTAAAAATTTTGGACCCTTTTTAAGAAACTTGTGAGCTGAAAATTATATTTGCATCAAATATCTTTTTTGTTATTTTAGGATTTTTAAGCAAAAAATCATTTGGATCATGAACGGTTGTACTGTTTACAACCCTACCGTAATTGATTCTAGTTTTTTTGTCAATAATAAGTTTTACTGTTATATAAGACGAAAAAAACCAAGACGAAGACAAACTGCTTGCAAACATATATTTCGAGTAGCATTGAGAATTCAGTTCTCTTTGTTCTGTTCGGTTTGAGTTTTTATTTCTAATTATTACGTTCATCGGCTAATCTCGAGCTAAAATCGATTCTGGGTATTTTTCCAAAAGAGAATCCACTAAATAGATCAAACATAACTAGAGTCAGGATAAAAAAACAGAGGAGAGATTGCAACGAGATAGACTCAATCTGATATGAAGGACTCCATGAGACATTAAGAAACCTAGACTTAACTTAAAAGTAAAACACAAATGATGAAATTTAAACTAAAGATGCCAAAAACCATACTTCTATCAGACAAGGTTAACGACAGGAGTAGAGATCCCATGTGATTAAGTACTTCTCGATTCTTTCCTTGCAGAGGTTTCCCCAAGGTCAGGATAACGCCTGCTTTTTGCGGTTTTGTCAAGGAAAGCTTCCGTGACCACCTTGATCGGCAGTGGCTAAAAGATCTTGATTGATGTTGGCGATGTTATGATCTAGTTTATGTTCTAAGGTTGTTCACATGTTTTGAATTTGGAATATTTTTAGTATCAAAATGAAGATGAATGATTCATAATTAATATCTAACATATATACACGACATGAGACAGAGATTTGTTACATATGAATCAAACTCAAATTTAAGTAATTATCCTACCAAAGACGGTGGAGAATCTGATGTTGGTAATTATTCAAAATCAAGATAAACATGTATCTATGCCTAAACTCCTAAAACATTACTCGCATAATCTATTATGAAACAAATGTTAATGTAATTTTAGTCATTAACTAGTTTTTAAGTAAAATATTAATTTCATGACCCATCTCTGGCTAAATCTGTCCGTAAAATCAAAGCTACCGTAATATCAGAGCTTTAAATTATTAACAATGTTTATATCTAGTCGTAGGGTCTATACGACCGTAATACTATCTTCCTAGTTACCATCAGATTCATAGAAAATATATCATCTTTGTAGTTATCTTCATGATTTAAAATCAAAAGATTTGTTCTCTTTTGTTTAAACCAGATTTAGCACAAAGTTCTAAATCCTAATTCTGATTATCTGTAATAGTGCATGTAAGAATTATAATCAATAAAGATACAAGAAGAAAATAATTCTGTCCCAAGCATTTGATGAGTAGCAAAACTTCTTGTATCTTTATTGATTATAATTTTCTCATCAAATGCTTGGGACAGAAATAAAATTCTATCCGAGTGTAAACTTCTCTCGAAACTAAATCACAACGTGTCCGGTTTTTCTTGGTGAAGATTTACGCATAAACATATTCATAGATCAAGCAAAATCCTTATAATTCGCAACCAATCCTATATATAGTACTAAATCTCGAAATTATATTTATAATCAGATTCTTTTTAGATAAGGACCAAGCATGTAATCGAATATATTAAGACATACTTATATCATAAGGACTAACTGAGTTTAGCACAGTTGAGTTGCCTAAAGTGTTTTCGAGCTTCACGATTTTCTGCAACTGCCATGTCAACCACTTCTTCTTCGTCTTGTTCTTCACAAAAGACCGTACAAAGATGTACAATAATGTCCATGACGCAACCAAAAAGATGAATACTTGAGCATTTGGAAGTTACTCGAAGACCTTGAAGATCATCCATATAAGTGAACCGATTTCTTAGAAGATTGTAAGAGAGAATCATCAATAACAAAAGAGAGACTTGGAATTTTATCTTATCTTAGTGGAAAGGATGACTTTGATGTCCATTTAAAAGCTATATAATAAAGTTTTCACTATATAAAAAGTGAGTTGATTTAAAAGCATCTAATACCATTTTTCATTCTTTCTAATAAAATATCATTATCATTTACATGAAAGAGCAAAATTGGTTTTCGATTCTAAAATAAGTATTCAACATTGAGTTAGTGAATTATTCTATTTGATTCTATATAATATAGTTTATGGTTAAATATCTTTTGGTAACAATTGTTAAATTTTATATTTTTGTATTTTATACTTCATATATATATATAATGAATTTTAAATTTTCACAAAATATATAATAAATAAATAGATAAATTAAGATGTTTCATTTGTTATTAGAATATTTTCAGTTTTGTAAAAGTATCAACAATTTGTTATATTATAGAAAACAAATTGCATCAAATTTGTTAATATGAAACATAATATTCTTTTTGTCAACAAATAATCATATTAGATGGACAACAAATTTAATTTATAGCCTAAATTTATTAAATAGAATAAAATGAAATTTTAAACTCATCTTATATATGTTTAACTAAATCAAAAACAATGTTTCTTTGCAAACATAACATGTTTATATTGAAACTTTTGAATTTTGACCAACACAAATATACAAACCGACCAATAAATTGCTCAATTGTTATACTACTTAAGTACTTTGTAAAAGTTGTACGCTTTTAGCTAGATCTATATTACTTTTACATATATAAGAGAGTAAAATAACAAACAAAAACTTAATCATCTGAAAAGGTCTTTGTTTTCTTTTGTAATATTTTTATTTTTTTAATCATATTTGGAATACTAATCTAAAGAGAACATTTAGATTTAACTAATTTTTTGAATGGTAACTACGAAAGTAAAATCTGTAAAATGAATATTATTAGAAATTTCAGCAACATAAAAGAAAAAATTTCATAAGGGAAAACAAATAAAATGCACACACAATTATGTTTAGTTTTGGGGTTAATTATGTATTATATACTCTACAAAAATGATGAATACCGACTTATTTTATTTACATTTTGACGGATTATAGATGAATTTGAATTCACAATTAACAAGAACAAATATTTAAAACAGAATATATTAAAATTAAAATTAGGGAAATCCACTTAAGGACGGTAAGTCCACTTAAGGCAGCGTATTTGCATAATTTGGAATCGAGTCATATGCCTACATTATGTAGGAATTTGACTATTGGGCCGGCCAGTTGTGACCCAATATAATTTGCCGTTGACAAAAAAAAAAAATTAGGAAATATGTTGAATAAATTTTTTTTTTTAAATGTAATTTTTTGTGTTCCATCAGGTGAAAGAATCAGCGTTTTGAATAACTGACGAACTTTCAGTTAGAGAATCAACGGCTGAGATGCGTAATCACTAACTTCGATTTTCAGCTGTTAGATCTCAATGGCTGAATCGTAGAGAGTATTCTCTAACTCTACAGATTACGACTCGCTTCAAATTGAGCGGGAAAATTCAACAAATCTCAATACTAAGACATCGTCTTCTTCGTATGCATTGCTCATAAATCCCTAAATTCCCTAATTTCAAGTCATAAACGAACTCAATCGTTACCTGAAAATGCCGGCGACGATCATAGAGAGAGTTGCAGAAAGAGAAAGAGGAAACCCGAACATGTTTAGTCTTCAACGATTTGGGAGAAGATGGCTTTCCGATGAAGCGGAACGGAACTTTCCGTGAGAATATTAGGGTTTTTCTCCGGGACTGTGCAGAGATTGAAGACTATAATATCCGTGGAAGGCCTGTATGGTGCACTCTTCTCAACCACGAGATGAAGAACTCTGTGATTCCTCTCTTCACCGTCGAACGAAGATGTAATACGATCTTCCGAGCCATATTGCGATCACTGCCGATGCATAGGTGAATTATTTTTTGTTGATTTTAGATGTATGGTGTTCGATTACGAATTGGGTGTTATCGATTTCAGGTTACTGACTTGAAAAGTGGAATCGCATTTGGGATCTGGTGTTTGATGAGAGTTTACGAATTGGGTTTTCGGTATAATTTACGATTCTGATTCGTTACGATTTGGGGTAATGGTATAGTTTAGATTTTGGTTCGTATACTCTTGTGGAATTGCGCTTGGTATTTGGTGTTTCGTATACTTAAGATTTTTGACTCATTACGATTAGGGGAATCGTATACTTAGACTTTTGATTCGCATACTTTAGTGGAGATCGCGTTTGGTATTGGTGTTTGATGTGAGTTCACGAATTGGGTTTTTCGTATACTTTAGATTTTGATTCTGTGAATAGCTGTAACTCTGTTTTGTTGTTAAATCGAGATTGAGTTTATGATAAGTATGTCGTTTTATGATGTTGCTAAATCGAGATATTGTGTATTGGTCTCAGATATGTACAGAAATTATGGAATTTGCATTGATCTCGGTATAGGATGATTTCAGATTCTGTGTATTGCATTGATCTCAGATCTGTAACTTCTTCTTTTTTTTGGTTTTTTTTAGGTTGGAGTAACCACTTGGTGTCGAAGGCGAAGTATCATTTGATAATTCCTATTGATACAGAGTGGAATCTGCCTCTAGAAGATGATACATTTGATCTTCAAACGCATCTATTACACGGGCTGATTCATAGCAACGGGTTTGGACATTTGATATGCATCAATGGCATGGAAGGAGGTTCTAAACACTTGTGCGGAAGAGAAATCCTCGACCTTTGGGATCGGATTTGTCATATCCTTGGAGCACGGTATCAAATGTTCATGTTTTTTCAGTTTCTTGAATTTCCTTTCTCTCGATATGGAGATTAATAGGATGTGTTCTTGCTGCAGGATGATAACCGTTGAGGACTCGTCTAAAAAGAGATCTCTTGAGCTTCGGTTACTGTATGGAGTAGCATATGGCCATTGTTGGTTTGGTCGTTGGGGTTATACATTCTGTTGTGGGAGTTATGGTGTGACCAAGAGAGATTATGAGGATGCAATAGAGCTGCTTGGTTCACTTCAGCTTGATCAAATCGAGTTTGATTTCAGTGGGCATCAACAATCTAAAGAGATCAAACAGATATTCCAGTACTATAAAGGAATGAGTGAAGGTCATTTAAAGACATTTAAAGATCTCTTGAGGTTCATGCTTATCATCAAGTCTCAAGCCCCTCCTCAAACGAGTAAGCTTCTTCCCGCAACTCCTCTCTTGACTGATGTTCCTTTTCAGAAAAGATCGAACCGATTGCTTTTGAAAAAAAGTGATGCCATGGTAAACGATAAGTCTCCGAGATATCGAAATTATAGCAATGTTGCAGCTAATTTGGGCAGTAGATGGCCAGTGAGGAGACTTGAATTTGCAGCTGACGTGATAGTAGAGTCACTGAAAGAGATGAAAGCAATGAAGAAGAATGGTATGACTAGGCAAGATGTTAGAGATTCTGCTAGATTACATATTGGTGATACCGGTTTGCTAGATTACGTTTTAAAGTCAATGCACAACGTGGTCGTTGGGAATGTTTTGGTTAGGCGTTATGTTGATCCTGTTACTCGGATTCTGCACTACACAATACAAGAGCTTGATGACACGACGAAAGAGATAGATCCGAAGAAAGAAGAAGTTGTTGTGCAGGAGGAGAATACTCCTTTAAGGGAATTTAAGCCATTGAAACCTGGAGCTGATGTTCATGGAGATCTCTTGGTACTATACACAAATGTTCTGTTCAACTATCCAGATTCTGAGCTAGTGAGATCTGCAACCCAAGTAATCCTAGACACTAAGCACTTTGTAAAAGAGTGGCCTTTATGGTACAACAATGACAAAGTCTTACAATTCGTTTGCAGAATCAATCCAAGTTTGATTAATTTCAGATCAAATCAGCTCACAGAGCTACCTCCAGGTGAATTAGTCACAGTGTCAGTAAAAGCTACAGTCTTTGATCTCAAGAAAGCCATTGAAAAGACTTTCAGAGATACTTACTGCATCTTGGCTAACTTTGTAGTGAATGAGATTGATGAGGTTAAAGAAGACATGAGCTTGATCAAGTCTTGTTCTGCTTTAACAGTGAGTGGATATGGGATTGATTTGGAATCGAAATTGAATTGTCAAGGTGGATGTGATACATGGATGGTGAAATGTGTTTGCAAGGCTAGAGATGATGATGGTGAGAGAATGATCTCATGTGATTTGTGTGAGATTTGGCAACATACAAGATGTTGCGGAATCAATGATTCAGATACTTTGCCTCCACTTTTTATTTGTTCTAATTGCTGTGAAGAATTTACAGAACAACAGAGAAAAGTGTTGCAGCCAAAGTATGATTTTCCAGTTGCAGAGAATATGTTTCTACATGACACAGATGATTACTTTTCAGATCAGACATGTCTTGGTATGATTTTCCCTGAAGAAAACTTCCTTTTGTAAAGCCATTTTTGGATCAAACGTAGTTGATAAAAATTCTTTCTCTTTTGCTTTGGTAAAGGAAACAAAATTGTATAGGATTTGTGTTGTTGGTTACTTTGTAACTTTCTCCTTTGTTCCTTCTCCACATCCAACTTGTAACATCACTACAAGCTTCTTAAACGCACCTAATCTCAATGCTTCTTCAATCTCAGATCCATCCCCACTTTTACAAATCTTCCACATCACTCATACCAAATCTTTCCCTGAAATCTTCAAAATCTTCTTCACAAAATCGGAATCACTAACTCACTATCTCTCTCCCTTCACCAAGCGTCGGAATCCTCTCAATCCCACCACCAAGAGATGAACACCACCAACCTTGAATCATCCAATAGAGTGTTATTGTAATCTTCCTAAAAATAAAATAAAAATAAAACAAGATAGAAATGTGAAATCGGCTGAGATTGAGTGACTAAGTGAGTGGGTGCATGAAAACGCTACCATGCGCTTATTTTCATTACGTTACGTTCTTACGCTCTCAATTAATCTTGAATTATCTCTCCATTTTCTTTCCACTACCTTTTAATCTTATTTTCGTTTTAATTTAATCAGCAACAAACAACTATCTCCAACTCACGCTTTCAAATACCCCATTTCTTATTTTCAAAATTATATATATTATATTATACCAAACGGTATGTCTTATAATAATTATATACAACAGTAACAAAATAGTTAACAAAAAAACAATAATAATAAAATTAAAATGTATTTTTATTTTGTTAACATTAGGTTCTAAACAATAAGTTGAACTCAAGATTATAAATAGCTTTTAGTTTAATGGTCGGCAGTAAATCCACTTAAAACATTTCATTTACATAATCAAAAATCGAGTCTACGTATAGGAATTTGATTATTGGACCGACCAGTTGTGGCTCAATATAATTTGTTATTCACAAAACAAAAAGAAAAACTCTAGAGTCTTAGTTTGAATCTTGGTTGGAACAAACATTTCACTCAAAATTTATAAAGAAAAGACTAACAACAAACAAAATTGAAAAATACACTCTAAAACTTCTTAATATCTTTTTTGTCAATTACTAAACTGATAATATGTAACCTATAGTCAATTTTATAAATCGTAAACTTTTAACAATATCACATAAGATAAATATAGCTTTCAAAAATTAGATTCAGTTAAGAAAAATAGTAGAGATGATCCTGAATCATTTTATCAAAAGTACGTCTCCCCAATATAAAACTTTATAATTAAATAAACAATAATAGAAAGAAAGAAAAACATTTGGGTAGATATTCATCGTTATTTACACAAATTAATTGAAGTATAAATAAATAAATGATAAATAAATGCATGTATACAAGTAGTATTGAGTTTTTGCAAATATTTGATTCTATTCTTTTTTCTTTATTTCCTTTTGCTTTTAGAATTTATTGTCACCATGTGAGAAATACGATAGATATATAAAGTCGTCAGACCAACATCCCAACCAAACAATATTACGTATACTACTTCCATCTTGTTATTATACAAGATAAATTTCACTCTCTGAGTTTAACTGTGACATATTCAATTGTATGCTTATAAAAGAGTAAGAATAACTCTCAACAGATGTTTCTAGTCTCTAATACTATAAACACAAAGTCTTGAAAGCAAGGACAATGATAAATATTTTTTTCTTATTTTCAAAAGTTTTATATTGAAAATGCTATTTGTCTATTCGAATAATTTAAAATTTTGGTTCAATATTTTAAGGTTTGGATTAGTATAGAAAACTATAAATCCATCCGAACTGCAAATTTTCGGTTAGATTTTGGTTTAAGTTTTTAAATTCGAATATTTTTTCATACATGAATTACATATTATTTTTTCAATAATTAGATTGATAATATCTAATTCATACCTACGTATTAATTTGAATATTATATTTTATACCGCTTATTTGATAACTTATAAACATTAAATTTTGTTGAGAAGTAGTTTCGTTAATCTTTTCTTCCTTTTCGTGGAATCATGTTTGGAGAGTGACATTGTGAGGATCGTGGGATCATTTGTTGATTGGGCTTTATCTAAAAAGAGAGTTCTTTAGTGATTCAGCTTCTTTTAGATTCTCTGAAGTACTTTAAAATGATTAGAGTCTGTGTGTCTTACAAATGCTTTGTAACCATCAAAAGTCATATCCACGAACTATTTTTCGACAAAATTCATGCATGTAAACTAATTTCATATCTCAACGTAACTAAAATCACTACTTAAAGTGAAATGAAGATTAGATTTGTAAATCAAATTTGTTTCCTATAAATTATGAACTCACTTTAATAATTTCTGCACTTATTCAACTTCTACCTCTCACTATTAATTGCATCAAATTATTTTTACATCTTATTAAACGTGCACGTATTTAATTCCTTTAGTTAAACAGCATTTTTAAACGTAATCAATCGTTAAATTTCATAATGGATATATGTATTTGAATGTCTTGGACAAAACCAGAATAGTGTATTCTATTGGTGAAAATAAATTATTCTGAAGAAAACTTAGATATATACTATCCGAAATTTTTCCTATAAAGTAATAAGATGTATAATTAAGGTATCAAACCTGCTAGAGAAGTTTACAAATCAAAACTTACTGCCTAGAATATTTTTAAACCGATATGACTTCGCAATTTTTATGGCGAAATTTGACTAATCGAAAAAATAAAATTACAATGATACATTATTTATAATCAATATAATAAAAAGAACCATGTATTGAATTGTATTTTATATATTTCGGACTTTTCAATTCAGTGTAAAAGTACATCTCACTGTTTTGCGTTATGTATTGAAATTCACATGATTATGTTTTAGATCGAGATTTTAGATCTCCAATTGAAGGTTTTTTGTTTTTTTTTTTGGGTTCTTAGTCTTTGTTCAAGTTCTGCTGCTTCAAAATCAAGAAATATAATCCTTAAATGGAGTGGAATTATTGTACCTTTTTTTTCTAACACAAGTAATTATTGTACTTCTGACCAAAACTTTGTTTTTTTATTTGTTTTGGTTGAACTGTCACCAAACTTTGTTTTAATGAATCTTTTAATTTAAAAAAACATTTGTCCTCTTCTCCACGTATAACCACAATACAAGCTCGAATTCTTTATTTATTTATTTATTTTACATTTACTATTTAACCCAATATTGAAATAGACTAGTACTATTTACTGCAATTAATTTTAGTAATTAAATTGACAAAAAAAGAGTCATTTTGGTATGGGATAAGTAAATGTCAATTTATAAAGATGTTAAATAAAAAGAAGATATGAAGGAAAGAGACAGGCACGTGAAGGTGAATCCAAAGCCAAACTTATCTTCTTCACTGTCAATACCATTTTCCACAAACTTAAAGAGTACACACATCAACATCAAAATTAAGAAACCCAAATTAAACCCTTAACGTTACTTGCATGACAAGAAACCTGAAAGAAAGAATTGTGAGAGAAGTAGAGAAGAAACACAAATATACAGAAGAAAAAAAAAATCAAAGCTGGTTTTTGAAGAGTCTAATTTATCTTCCATCTACTGAAGTGAATGACTCAGCAAATCCGTAAGGTCTAGTGGGAATACTCATCTGCGTGTTATCCAAGCTAGGTAAAAGTGATGAAGTTGAAGATTCGAGATCACTTGTTCCTTCATAAGCTTGCCATTTCTTAAGAGCTTGAGGCAAAGACATGTCGAGATCGATACCATATATGTCTTCTGGATTCTGATCTGATGGTTTCCATAGCTCAACGAGTGAAGACAGTATGTTGACTGCGTGTCCCATGTCTGGTCTCTGGTAAGGTTCACGAGCACAGCAATGGCCTGCTAGCTCAGAAACTGTGTGAACACTAGCTAAGATTTCTTCGTCTAGGTCTATAGTCGGGTCGATTGCTTTCTTGAATGATGAGTCCTTGTTGATGCACATTCGTTTGAACCAGGAGACCAAATGAATGCTCTCTTCTGGTTGCGATTCGTCTAGTGATTTTCTTCCTGTTATGAGTTCCATTAGAATTACACCGAAGCTGTACACATCAACCTTCGTTGTTACTCGCCCCGTCACTGCAACAAACAAGATCACAATCAGTCTTCACTTAAACTGAATCATTAAAATGAATTAGTTAATTGATTAATGGGAAATCGATAACTAACCTGCATATTCAGGTGCCAAGTAACCAAATGTTCCAGCAATTCTGGTCTCAATCGATCCTTTCCCTTCTGGGGCGAGACGAACAAGTCCAAAGTCTGCAACTTTTGCCCTCATATCATCCCCAAGAAGAATATTTGAAGGCTTGAGATCCCTGTGAATGAAGCTCTGATGAGCTAATCCATGGAGATACTCCACACCTCTTGCAACATCTAAGGCTAAAGTCAATCTCTGTTTCCACAACAGAGGCTCGAGCCCTTCTTCTGACCACTCAAACAAATGCCTACTCAGTGTCCCTTGAGGCATATACTCATACACAAGAAGCTTCTCGTTCCCGTCTAAACAATAACCGAGAAGCGTAACCAAATGACGATGCCTAACCTTCGTTAAAACCGCAATCTCTGATTTGAATTCCGCAAAACCTTTACCAGCAATCACTCCATTCTCCATTCTCTTAACTGCAATCTTGGTTCCATCGTGCAATTCGCCTTTATAAACAACCCCGAAACCTCCAGATCCCAGAATGTTATTTTCACTGAAGTTGTTAGTCACTGAACGAAGCACTTGGATTGAGATCAGCATGTTTCCTGCTTCCACCATTTGGATATTATCTCCTGCCTCGCTTGTACCAGGAAGCGTATAGTTCTCACTTATGCCTCCAACACTTACACTTGAACCAGCGACTGTGATCTTAACGCTTTCATTGTCAGATCCTGAATGTCGCGGATGCACCACTACTGCGTTTGAGCTCTCACCTGTGTTTCGCCTATGCCTCCTCTTGTACCAGCAGAAAACTAATAAACCAATTAAGAAGATCAATAAGAGACCTCCAAGCACCGAACCAATGATGATCCCTATAAAAGATGATGACTTTATTCCTCTTCTGTCCTTATCACCATTGATACCTGAACCCGAACCACCAAAAGGTGAAGAAGAACCGGAAGGAGACAAAGAGCTTTTCTCCTTTCCAATGTCGGGATTGCCATGAGTATTCACAACTATATTGCTTCTGAAAGCCGGTACCTTCCCATAAAGGTGGTTACTCGAAACATCGAGTGTTTTGAGATTAGGCAAAGTTGTAAGCTCTTGAGGAATCGTACCCGTAAGATTGTTAACACCAAGTATGATTCTTTGAAGCGATTTAATGTTACCAAACTCGGGAGAAATAGTTCCTGCTAGACCCATTTTCTCAAGATTGATAACAGTGATGTTCCTATTGCTACAAGCAATCCCAATCCAATTCGTGCAAGGATCATTTCCTTTCCAACTCTCTGCGAGCCTCTGAGGATAATGCACAGAACTAGCTATCAAAAGCAAAGATTTCACTCTAGGATCACACTCACCAGGAGTAGGCAAGCAAAAGGTATTGGAATCTTGTTCCAAATCAACCGAAACCGAGCTCTTGAACTTCGGAACTGGTCCTTGAAGATGATTATTCGTCAAGTTCACAGCTTTAAGTGACTCGAGACTTAACAAAGACGCAGGAACTGGACCCGTGAAGGAGTTATCCCTCAAGCTCAAGCTCTCAAGCTCTTTAAGACCCGAGAAATCAGGTAAAGGACCCGAAAATGCGTTGGAGTGAAGCCAAACTTCTTTCAAACTAGTCATGTTCTGAAGAACTTCGATTGAACCGGTTAGTTTCTGACCATTGAGCCAGAATGACTGAATCTGCGAGCCAGACAAGCTCGAGGGCAATTCTCCTTCAAGATTATTGAAAGCCAAATGCAAAATCGACAAACCCGGAAACTCATCCGGTCCGAGAAAACCAGGTAATTTTCCAGATACATTAGCCGAATTCGCCGAGAAATTCTGAAGAGCAGAAGCAGTCCTCAAACTCTCCGGAATCTCCCAAGATGAAAAAGGATTGTTATCGATTTCTACAGATTGTAACGAAGATAAACCCTCGAAGACATCACTAGGGATTGAATCGAAGTGATTGTTAGCAAGCATTAAGACTTGTAAAGAAGCTAAACCACTCAAAGAAGGAACAGGACCAGAGATGTTGTTCCATTGAAGCTCAAGCCTTTCAAGCTCTGTTAAGTTACGTAGATCAGGAGAAAGTGTACCTTGAAGACCCGAATGCCCGATTTGGATCCGAGTTACACGTTTTGCCTCTGTACAAACGACGTGACTCCATTTACACGGGTCCGGGTCAGACCAGCCCAAAGAACCGGGTGGATTGAGACTCTTCTTAAGTGAAATCATTGCTAAAGCATCTCCATCAGAATCAGCTTTAGAGAATTTCAGAAGAGTAAGAAGAAAGGAAAAAGAAAAGAAGTAAAAGGTTCTTCTTTTCTTCATAGCTTGAAACAGAGGAAGAAGAAGAGAGAAATGAATAAAGGTTGAAGCTTTTAGGGTTAAAATTGTGGAGAAATGATGAAAATGAACATGGGAAGATGGGCCATTGAGAGAGAAGGAAGGAAGAAGAAGATGGAACTCTGAAGCAGAAGCCAAGGAGGCTGCACATGGGTTGTCTGCCCCACTAAGCCAATGAATAACAGATTAGATACGTCAATTTTTATTTAATTGTTTCAAAAGTTTTGAATAATTATCATATGATATATGAGATAACGTTATTCGAAAATAATAGTAAAAGGTTATTGTGGCAATGTTGACTACGCAGTGTGGTTTGGTTTGTCAAATGCTTCACACAAACGAAATGGTAAAACTTTTAAAGGTACAAAAAAATCTTAATTTTTGAATATAAATATCTCAATTTTAATTAAAAAAATTGGTTAAATGTTTAAATGTCTATTTTTGAATATATGCATTAGAATCATATATATAAACTTATGGATGTGATTAGTTATTGACAAAATAAGTATCACAATTTTTGTTTTTCATTTGGGTAAAGTATATGTGTTGTTTAGGTATAAGACACGTTTTTTTGTCTTTCTGGGTCAAACAAGACAAGTTATAAGGGTGATTTGCTGTATAAGTAAATTGGAAAGGATAATTTGTAGAAAATATACAATGGTATTGTATAAAAAGAAACAGTGCTCTTTTTTTTTTGTCAAACTAATGTATTGCCTTTTAAATTCACTCATATTACTATAGGTAGGGGGTTCGATCCCTGATGTTTTGAGAATTTGTAAAGTGACTACACCACTGCGCCACCTGTCTTCGGTGTGCTTTTTTTTTTTTTAATTCTCTGTAATTTTATAAAATAACACGTGATAAAATGAAAAGCTATGATATGATATATTTTAAAATTAGATGTAATTTTCATGCTAATTTGATGACAAAAAATGGAATATAGATCATAGTACATGCATATCTCTATGAATTAAAATCATCATAACTATTTTTTTTTTTTATGAATTTATCAATATATTAACTAAACTAAAAGTTTAGTACAAATATGTTTACATTTATTAAAATATTAATTTATAAAGATTATACTCTATTAATACCATCCATTGTGATCGTAACAAAATAAAAGAAAGTGCGGTCATTAAGTGGTATTACTTATGTCGTTGTAATAAATCAAAGTAAAAAGCTGTCATCCTAATTTGGACTTACATTATTATTCAACAAGACCAATTAATTACCCAAAGAAGCGATATCTTAAAAAGATGGCATAAGAAATATCAATATCAAAGTTTTCGACCAAAAAAAAGATATATCAATTTATAGAATATTTTAAATAGACCAAAATTATAGAATATTATAATTTATGTTCGGTAGTTCACCAAGAAAACAACTAAGCCATTTTAGAGATCCCACATCGATGACATAAGCTGTCAAAGGCAGGCTACAAAAGTTGTGAAAAAGATTGGCAAATGATTCGTAGATAACACGCAAAAATACATTAAAATAAATAGTACTCTCTATCTAGCAAATTGTATTATTAAATAATTTGTTTAAGAAAAGAATATAATAATATACTTTGTTATATTATATAACTCGATTAACGAGGGACAACAAAGATTTATACAAACGAATAATGAAATTATTCGTAAATCTACTAAAAGTAGATAGTCCTTAGTCTAATTGCAAATGATTAAAAATGTGTATTTATATATATATAAATTAAATTTTATTGTTAATATTATATAAAAATTTGGTTATTTGAACTATGGTTTAATTCTGATAAAAAAGAAAAAAATGCATGTGGATACAATTAATAAGCGAATTAAACAAATTGGATAAGTCTGTTTTTAGCAAATTGCTATATGCATCTTTCGTTGCTGTCTCATGAATCATAATGATCTAAACACTTAAAAGTCTTTTCTATATATTATTTTAAGTGTTATTTTGTTATAACTTTCTTTGGTAGAAAAACTTTTTCTCTGTATTTAGGAAAAAACCAGGTGAAGTTGATTCCCCATGCACATGGCTCTCTGCAGATCTACGATAAAATGAAAATAAACTTTATAATTTCTAACTTCTAACTAAATCATTTTTCATTTTCGACAGAACAATGCTTATTTGTTTAGGTTGGATAATGATTGTGATTGTAATAAATTAAGGAGAGATGATGAATATGGTAGTGAGTGAGACCTGTCAAAATTCTCAAATAAAGTTTAAACTTTTTTTCAAAGACTTTATTTTATAGCTTTATTTGAAAACAAATACTATTTGTTGCTTGCTCGGGAATATTAGAAGAAGGATTCAGACCGCATACATATTATCGTCGACCACAAACCCAATTGGCCATGGAAATTAGTGCAATTAAAGAATATAATTTTTTGTGACAGAATTTTTTTTCTTTTCAATAATTTGATCACGAAATCTGATCCATGCATATTTAACCGTTTGACTATATTATTTTTTACAAATTACATTCTTATTGTAAATTTAGCAATTAATTTAACTAATAATTTCTTTACTCATATTTGTTTCATGAAGAAACATGCCGTTGCTTAGATAGTTAATACTTATTATTGAATTAGAAGATTTACCATATTACTTAAAATAAAAATTTCGACCAACAAAAATTTCCTTTTGCTCTACTGATTATATATATATATATATATATATATAGAATTTGAGAAAATGTTAAATTACTGATAAGATTTTGTGGATTGGTATACACCTTAGCAAACCTCTTGCAAAACAATTTGAATATGCTTATCAAAAAAGTCAATAATTTTAAGTTACTCGCAAGTAATAATGTTTACATAGCCCGTAGCTACATGATTAGTCTTATACTAGATAAGTCATGAGTGCAACAGTGTGATCAAATCCATAAGAATTTTAAAATTATCGACACAAAGACATGAGAATGCAATTTAATCTAAGCAATAATATTTTTAATTTTTGATCTAATCCCAACAAAATCTAAACATTTCAATGAAAACAACCAAAATGAGATGAGACTATTACCAAACTAACATAACTCTATAAAAAGATGACAAACTAACACAAAATATTATTTTATTTTTTCTGAAATTATCTAGTTTAGTAAAAAAATCGCAAAAGGAAATAGTTTCTTTTGATAAAAGGCTTTTCTATTAAAAAAAAGAGATCAGACTTATAGTCAGTTTGGAAGATACTCTATCTACATCATATTACATAGTTTTAATAAAAATAATAGCTAAAAACCAAAAGACTAACTGAACACAATAGTAAAAAGCCTATTGGAAAAAGTATCAGGAATTCCGAAAAACCAAACTACAATTGCAGTCAAGCCACTACAAAAATGGCTGTTTTGGTGCCGGCCAAAATACAGGGGAGTTCTGAAAGAACAAATGAACAAGCTTGAGAACGATAGTAGCGCATATGTTTTTTTCAATTAAAATTTTCTCTTAAATTAAACTAAAAATAAGTTTTAATTAGATTACTTATAAAACAACTAAAACATCATAATTGCTGGAAACAATAAAAATGAATGAGTATATTATAAAAAAATTTCAGAAATGAATTTTACATTATATATCGAGTTTTATCGATCCAATTAACAGATAAAAATTTTAGAACCTTTTTTTGTTTATTAGTATCGTTTCTTTTTGTCAACTATCCTAATAGCTTTTAAATCATGTTCCTACTATTATAAGTAGGAGATTCAATTTTTGGTGTCTTGAGAATTTGTAAAGTAACAACACTATTGATATGTTCACAACATTATCGTCTTTATTTAAAAATATAATTTTTAAAATAAAATCATGCATATATAAACATCTATTTGTTTTCTTAATATTTAGTATTTTAATCAATTATAATAGTTATTGCAGAATACAGATACTTGTAAAATATCAAATATAATAAATTATGCATGATAATATAATATTTTAAGAAAGAAAAAACAAATAATTTAAACACTCTTTGTAAAAACAATAATGATAATTGTATTTTTGGAAATGCTTATTTATATATTATCAAAAATTGTGTTTTTTGGTTCAATAATTGATAAGATCCGAATTTTAAACTCTACCTTCTAAAATTCGTTTTTAACCTACAATATATATTGGGGATAAATCAAATTCATGATGTCATAATAATTAAATAAATGTTCTTACTTAGATCGAACCAAATGATTAGTCTAAGAGTATAACTTTTTTGTAAAATGAAAAATTTAAACAGATGACGTTGACCTAAAAGAACTCTAAAAACATAATTCTCCTCCAATCTTAGAATGATGGGCTTCCGATAGGAAAATATGGACTATATAAGGAGACTCAGAAAAGAAGAAGACACGTTTAAAGAGTAATGGACCACTACAATAATCATAAAATGAATAATGCTATAACGAATATAGATTCTGATAGGAGTGGCACAAAGTTTATCTTTTCCTCTCAGGTAATGCAAGAAAAACTCTTGATCCTTTTGTATAATTTTGATAAGAAGATCGATTGATGATTTTTTTCTTCATACAAGTGAAAGTAACATTCATAACAAATCTTTGTTAAAAAACTTCAACATGCAAAGAAGCAAAGAAAAGAGGAATGTGTAACATGACCATATCTTTTCTCTTTTACACCCAACACAAAAAACTTGCATCTGTGTTTGCCTCTCCAACGCTGATATTGATACTGTGAGAGGGCATTTCGTGATTCACCTTCTTCTTAACTTATTTTAGTTGCTTTCTCTTACGTTTTTCTTAAAGAATTAGTTATCTGCAATGTCACAAAAAGTTTTTTTTTTTTGAAATATGTCATCAAAAATAAGAGAATTATTTGGGAATCGAGGAAGAGAAGGATGAGGAAAACAGATGAATCAAAACCTGACACGTTGAGTGAGACGACATACATATACTGATGATCCGTGGACATTTGATTATAGAATTTTTCACTCTATTATCAAATCCTATTATACTTATATGTCGGTTGTAGTATAATAAGTGTCAATTCAACTGAGAATATAATTCTCAATCAGGATGCAGTTCTCTAACAACCTATATCAATCAAAGTGTGGTTTCTCTAACAACCTATATCAATCATTAAAATAAAAAAATAAACAAGCAAGTGATAAAAATATAGAATTTGAACGAAGCGCCTGACAAGAGAGTATTAGCTAAATTAACGCAAGGTGAGAAAACAGGATCCTGAGGAGTGAGTTTCATGGGTCAACGTGACTCTTTAGCTAACTAGGCGCTTGATATCACTCAATAGAGCTAGTCTATATGCAACGAGAACACAAGTAATGAGTCCACTCCCATGGTAAACAAACTCGAATAGACTACTAACAGACCCTATCGCCATAGGGGTTTGATAATCTAGTCGGAATGAACGATCAACTCGCTTAGCGCCGATTCACACCTCAGAAATTCGATCCCTCAAGCTGAGCATGTGAATCTATGAAGTGGTTCAGTCAGACGCTCTGCCAAACACCCATCAGTGATAGAGCGTCTCAGAACAAGCCCCAGTTGATCATAATGAAGCTAGTGATGATAACACCAAATCAGAAAAGTTTTTAATGAATCTAACCCTAAGCGACCTAGAAAACCTAAGCGTTATGCAGACCTAACCCTAGGTGACTACTCAGAACTCATGAGTTTAACAACAAGCACAAATTCAAAGTTTGAATGCATCAATAAAGAACTCGAACAATGTATGAAATCAACGGTGAATGTAAAACTGAATTGCATAAAAATAAACTCGACATCAGAAGGTTTGCGTTTGATTACAAAGCTCTAAGTTCGCAAGAAAATCAATTGTAAAAACTAGGGTTCGGGTTTTGCAACATGTAAGAATATTTATACTAAACTCATAGCAAAACCCTAGATAAACTCGACCCAATACGTAGTGGATTTTAGCTTCGGTCTGGCCCAATAGTGAAAAGAGTAGTAGTGTGTTTGAGCTGGCCCTCCGCGAGTGGGTACTCGAGTTGAGCTCGTCACGGTCGAAATTAGTGTCGTTTCCATCAGAATGTTGAAGGTCAAACAACTGCTCGAATTGCAATGCTGAGAACAAGTATTTCCTGCCATTGACTACGAAAGTTAGAGCTCCAAACCCATCTATTTCCTGCAGTCTTTTCTCATTCTCAAGATATGTCCGCAGCTCCACTGAGGCAAGAAACTGCATAGTCTCAGCGGGGTAGGTTTCACGTGCATACGACACGAATTGTGTCAGACCAACATTCCGCAGCATCTGATCGACTCTATAGCCATGCCTAATTGCATCATTGTCTCCCGATGCAGGTATCTTATCCCTTCCACTTTCACTTGCTTAAGGAGCCTCAACGCTTGTTTATGTGGGACATTTTTAGGGAGGTTTTCGTCAATCCAGACATCCGGTTCACTGTCATTACTGCATGACTCCTCTTGGGTTTTATCTACTATCTCAACTGGGGTGGTCTCTCTTATGACTTCTTTGCCACTGCGTCTCTTAGTTCTGCGTACCAGTTGCGACGCCTCAAAACTCGAGTCCTCATCATCCAAATCCACTGGCGAATCAACCAAGGAAGGTATGTTCTAACGTCTTAAAGAACCTTCCCCTGATCTTCTCATACTGTGAACTGAAAGCAACAACACCAAATTTAATCTTAAGTGAGTTCGGAATCAACAATACCAATATTGTAAAAAAATAGAATAATCTATAGTAATATAAAATATGAAATATATAATATATAAAATATAAAATATATTATAATATAATATAATATATGAATGATTTGGTGAGTTAGAGCGGGGTTCGATCTCGGAGCTTTGAGCGGTGTGCGTGGAGCTCGAGTGGGTACCGCGTGTGAGGTGCGTGAGTGAACTCGAGCAGGGACTCGAGTACAGCTCGAGTATGAGAGCTCAAGTTCTATCGGGGATCGAAGGCGGTCTCGAGTGGCGCGTGTGTGGTGCATGAAGGCTGAGACTTGGCCGCTCAAGTTGGGACTCGATTTGCCGCTCGAGTTGTGTTAAAGACGGGAGCTTGAGTTAGTTCTCGAGTTCGTACACGGCGCATGAAGGTCGCGTGCAGAGAGGAGATAGCTCGAGTGAAGCTCTAAGCGGGGAGAAGAGAGCTCGAGTAAGAGATTCGATCTGTCGCGGAGCATGGCGCGTGGATGGAGCTCGAGAAGATGTCTCGATCTGTGTGGAGCGTGCGCGTGGATGGAGCTCGAGAAGACGCGGCGCGCGAGCTCGGAGAGGAGCTCGAGTTGGTTCGAGCTTGGACTCGAGAAACAAATTGCTGGCAGCTGGGAACTCGAGTTCGAGACGGTTCGAGTTGGTAGAGGAGCGCGTGTGAGGTGCGCGGGGCTCGGATGTTCACTCGGGCGCGTGAAAGAGAGGATCTCGACTTGGATCCAGCGTGGACTCGGAGAGCTCGAGTTTGGTCTCGAGTTGGCACGACGTACGGAGCAAGGAGTTCGAATTGCGAAAAGGGGCATGCGACGAGACGTGAGAGCTCGAGTTAGAAAGACGAGTCGCGTGGAGACAAACTTGAGTAGGAGCCGGAGTTTGCGGTGGAGCGTTGCAACAGCGTGCGACTCGGCGTAGCAGAGTCGATTACAGTCGAGCGTGGAGTCTAGGTGCGTGGATCGGGGCGTGGCTGCTAGAATTGGCTTCGTGCGAGCTCGAGCTTGATTTCCAAAGGGAAAGAGAAATTTGCTAAGTGAATGTGAAATGAAAGATGAACAGTGAAGAGTGAAGATGAGCGTTTAAAAAGATGAAGAGTAAAGAAGAGGGAACAGGTCCTCGTCGGTGCTGCAACAAAGATACAAGGTGATGTCTCTTCACTTCTTTTCGTTTTTTTTTTGTACAAGACTCGACCCTAGTCTTGACGATGCCCTGGTATTCGAGTCCTGAAAATCAAATATTAAGTTAGGCGCAAAAATTAAGTAAAATAAAAATGTAAAAGTTTAATTAGGATATGTTCAAGGATATGCATGAGATTGCCTCCCAAGTGTGCTTGTTTAAAGTCACTGAGCTTGACTTTCACCATTTCAAGGTTTAATTGGATCATCGAGAGAAATCAAAGTTCTCTCGTGAATAGTTTCATCAGCTCGATACTGCTTAACCCTTTGGCCATTCACAGTGAAATTGTTTTCTTCCTCGTTGATCAATGTAAAGCCCTATATGGCAAAACTTCTTTAACTCGGAAAGGACCAGACCATTTTGACATCAATTTTTCAGGGAATAAATTTAGCCTCGAGTTAAACAGTAATACTTGATCGCCTGGCGTGATTTTCTTGTGTGCAATCTTCTTGTCGTGGAAGGCTTTAGTTTTTTTCTTGTACACCTTTGAGCTCTTGTAAGCTTCAAGTTTGTCCTCCTTTAACTCATGCAAGTTCATGACCCTTTTTTCTGGAGAATTTAGGAGATTAAAGTTTATGAACCTTGTAGCCCACAGGAAGGTAACATCCTTTTCCATACAGAAGCTGAAATGGGGTTCTTCCAACAGGAGTCTTGAAAGCAGTTCTGTACGCCCACATGACGTCGTCCAACTTCACTGTCCAGTCACGTTTTGACACCCCAACAACTCGAGCTAAAATAGCCTTGATCTGCTTGTTTGAAAGCTCCACCTGACCACTAGTTTGTGGATGATAAGGCGTAACTACTTTATGCTTAACTCCATTCTTCCTTAGCAGGTTTTCAAACACTCTTTTTATGAAGTGGGAGCCTTCATCACTTATTAAAACACGAGGTACACCAAATCTGGGGAAAATGATGCTCTTGAACAACTTGATGACGACCTTAGCATCATTAGTCGGACTTGCCACAACTTCTACCTACTTTGAGACATAGTCCACTACAACGAGAATGTAGCGATTCCCATGAGATGGTGGATTGAAAGGCCCCATGAAGTCGATTCCCCAGCAGTCAAATATCTCAACTTCTAGAATTGGGTTCCGTGGCATCTCGTTTCTTTTGCTGATACTACCCATTCTCTGACACGGATCACACTTGGAGATGAAATTCTGAATGTCCCTGAACACTGTCGGCCACCATAACCCTGATTGCAAAATCTTCTGAACTGTCTTGAAAGTGGCAAAATGTCCACTGTAAGCAGAACAATGACAATGCTCCAAAACACCCTGAACCTCTTCTTCTGCTATACACCTTCTAAATAAACCATATACTCCCTTCTTCTATAAGTAGGACTCATCCCAAAAGTAGTGGTTGACGTCTCTGAAAAAATTCTTCCTCTGATAGACGTCCAAACAGTTAGGCACTTCACCCACAACTAAGTAATTGACCAAATCCGCATACCAAGGTAAAGTAGATCCATGTATTTTCTTCTGCTCCCAGAGTCATGAGTTGCTCTTCTGACATTGAGTCATCAATAGGGGTCGAGTCCTCAATCATCATATGTGACAGGTGATCTGCAACTCCATTTTCCACTCCATGTTTGTCCAGAATTTCTAAGTCAGACTCTTACAGCAGCAATATCCATCTCAGTAGTCTGGGCTTGGGGTCTTTTTCTTCATAAGATATTTCAACGCTGCGTGATCAGTGTGAACAATAACCTTGGATCCCACCAGGTATGATTTGAATTTTTCAAACGCAAAAACTCCAGCAAGAAGTTCGTTTTATGTGGTGGCATACTTGGCTTGGGTGTTGTCTAGAATCCTGCTGGCGTAGTGTATCACGTTCAACTTCTTGTCCTTTCTCTGACCCAAAACTGCTCCAACAGCAAAATCGCTTGCATCACACATGATCTCGAATGGGAGATACCAGTGTGGAGCTTGGACTATTGGAGCAGATATCAGCGCCTCTTTAATCTTAAGGAACGCTTCGAGACACTCGGCGTGAAATTGAACTCGACCTCCTTGCATAGTAGGCTCGTCAGGGGCCTTGCAATTTTAGAGAAATCTTTGATGAATCTTCTATAGAACCCATCGTGACCTGGAAAACTTCGAATATCCTCCACTGTCTTAGAAGGTTGCAGCTGAGCCATGAACTCAATCTTTGCTTTATCAACCTCAATACCCCTCTCAGATATCTTGTGCCCTAACATTATCCCTTCCTGAACCATGAAGTGGCATTTTTTCTAGTTGAGCACAAAGTTGGTCTCCAAGTACCTACTAAGCACCTTGCACAAATTTGACAAACAAGAGGAGTATGATGAGCCATAGACGGAGAAATCTTCCATGAACACCTCGACTACATCCTCAATCAAATCTGAGAAAATAGAAGTCATACAGTGTTGAAATGCAGCAGGAGCACTGCACAACCCTAACAGCATGCGTTTGTAAGCAAAAGTGTCATAAGGGCAGGTAAAAGTAGTTTTTTCTTGATCATCCGGGTGTATAGGGATTTGAAAGAACCCGCTATACCCGTCAAGGAAATAGTAATACTTTTTACCAGACAACATTTCAACCATCTGATCAATAAAAGGCAAAGGGAAATAGTCTTTTCTACTCGATGAATTCAACCTCCTATAGTCTATACACATCCTATGCCTCGTTATGGTTCTAGTGGGTATTAGTTCGTCTTTATCATTCTTAGCCACTGTAATACCCCATTTCTTAGGAACACAATGCACAAGCGAGACCCACTTACTATTAGAGATTGGATATATAACATCAGCGTCTAGCAACTTAAGTATCAACCACTTCTTTAACGTTCGGGTTCAATCTCTTGTGGGGCTCTACACTATAATGAGATTCATCTTCTAAGTGTATCCTATGCATGCAAAAACTTGGGGAAATTCCTCTAATATCCTTAAGCGTGTATCCTATGACTTTTCTAAAACGTTTAAGCTCAGTCAAAAGCATACTCAATTCATCATCATTCAAGACGTCATTTACAATCACATGGTAAGTAGAATTGGGGCCTAGAAAAGCATACCTTAGCCCTGAAGGAAGTGGTTTCAGTTCTACTTTGGGTGCCATGAGCTCTGACCAATCATCAGTCTCGAGTCTCTGTCTCGAGTCTGGCTTAGATACACTCGAGTCCAATACCTCAATTACCGCTGAACTCTTAACTGACCTGTGACAATCTAATAGGTTCGCATAGCGTTCAACTTGCATACTCAAGTACCCCTCAGGGGCTGGCTTTGTCAGAGCAACTTGAAGTTGATCTTCTGCTGCCAATTCTTCTAATAGCTCATCAGCAAGAGTGTCCATCTCATGCACTGAGAACACTTGACCTTCGATCGTTGGTTTCTTAATCGCATCATTGATGTTGAATTTCATTGTAAGATATGGACCCAGGTTCAGCTTGATGACTCCATTCCTAACATCAATTAGCGCGCCCACTGTGGCCAAGAAAGGTCTTCCAAACAACAGAGGGTCCTTAGGTTCTTCTTCCATCTCCAAGACAACAAAATCCGTTTGTATCTCAACTCCCCCCATCTTCACAGGAAGGTCTTCGAGGAAGCCATGAGGGATTCTCACTGACCTATCTAACATAATCAATGAGATTTTGCAGGACTTGTAATCAACAAAGCCTAACCTTTTTGCAACTGAAAGCGGCATGAGGCTGATTGAGGCGCCTAGATTGCAAAGACACTTGCTTAATGATAAGGGTCCGAGCGAGCATGGGATTGAAAAGGTTCCAGGATCACCAAGCTTTTTCTGCACAACTTTCCTTTGGATTATGGTGCTAATCTCATGTGTCAGTATGACCATACCCTCGACTTCTTGAGTTCTCTCTTTAACTGCTTCCTTGAGAAATTTATGGTATGGGGGCATTAGCATAAAAACGTCCAGAAATTGGAATCTTCACCTCATTGTCTTTCATCTGCTTATCGAAGATCGTCTTGTATTTCTTAGTAAGCTCCTTCTTGAACCTTTGGGGTAAGGGTAATTGGGGTTTATATGGTGAAAGAAAAAATGGTTTACTCTCTCTGGGGTTCTTGTAGGTGGATGAGTGTCTGGAGTGGTGGGTCTGGATTCAACTTGGTTGGTTGTGTCGAGCTTATCATTAGGTGTAGGTTTTTCAACAGACTGTGGCTTAGAAACAGGTTCAGGTCGAGTCTCTGTCTAATCCTTGATGAGAAAATCCTCCTCCTCCTGAATCTTATTGTCCTCAGTATCCTTTGGACCCTCTGCTCGAATAAGTAACTCGCGTCCACTTCTCAGGGTGATGGCATTGGCATGATACTCTTTTGGGTTGGGAACTGCTTTCCTTGGAAGTTGGCATGTTGTCTTCACAGTAAAATATGATGCTTGCTGACTCTCCACGTACTTGAGTCTTACGTTCAACGTCTCCAAATTGCACGTGAAATCGTTGTGAGATGTGTCAATCTTAGAGTGCACCTCTGTAAATTTCTGCGTGACTTCAGCAGGAGACGCTATCTGTCCCTTCAGGATCTCTTGGAGTAGGCTCAAACTTCTGGTGGCTGTGTAGCGGTTGGTGGAGTGTGTGCTTCATACCCAGGTGGTATGTTTGCAGATGGCTGGTAACTCTTGTCATATTGCTGCTTCGGGACAAACACATTTGAATGGGCGTGTAGGGGTTTGGGTGGGTATGTCTGGTCTTGGGGATTTGCCACGTTGTTGCTTTTGTATGAGAGGTTTGGGTGCTACTTATAGTTGTTGTACGTCTTGTAACCACCTCCCTGATTTTGCAAATAACTGGTCTCCACAACCTGATCATCCTCATCGTCAAGAATATGTTCATCTCCACTCATGAAGTAGACATATTTGTGTTGTACTTGCAGCAACCTGTCGTTTTGTCCAACTTGACGTTCATGGCCTTGAGTTCCATCCTACTGACTGTGTCTGTGTCCACTCTATTTATAACCGTCCTGTCGTAATCCTCATTGTACTGCCCATCTGCCTGTGCCATATTCTCCACTAGCTTCCAACCTTCAGTGACATCCTGGTTAAGGAAATTTCCATGGCTGGCGGTATCCAATAACCTACGGATGTTAGGGTGAACTCCTCTGTAGAGATTGTTGAGCAAAGTCTCAACAGGGTATCCATGATGTGGGCACTGAGACTGAAAATTAATGTACCTCTCCCAGGCTTTAGTGAATGTTTCAGAATTTTGCTGGGCAAAGGTAGAGATGGCGTTCCTCAACTTTGCATTTCGAGAATCGGAGAAGAATTTGGTGAGAAAAGCAGATTTGCAAGCTTCCCATGAAGTGATGGAGCCTTGCGTTAAGTGCTTTTCCCAGACATGGACTTTGTCTCCGAGAGAAAATGGGAACAACCTCAGTTTGAATGCATCCTCACTGACTCCATTGAGCCTTTGCAGTCCACAGAGCCGCTCAAATCGTCTAAGTGATCAAGCGGATCTTCAGAAAGTAGGCCGTGAAACTGCCTATTTTGGATCATAGAGATGAGACTGCTCTTGATCTCGAAGTTGTTGTTCGTTATGGCTGGGGGAACAGTCCCACGTCTCTGGGTGTGAGTGCTTGGTGCATCTCCATCTCCGATTATTCGTGGTCTCCTCTGTGGAGGCTGGTCCACAGGAGGAACGTGTGTGTTCGACTCTGTGTCTGCGTTCATTTTAACTCGCTCTGTAAGCATACTGTATACTTGGTTTCTCTATGCTCTTAACTCGCATGGTAGTTGGTTAATGTTGTAAAGAGGCTCGAGAAGATTCTGGTTTCCTTGTGAACGTGTCTGAATAAACTGAGTGAGGTCAAACTAAGCAGTAGGGTCAAGTTGACGTACTGGAGGTTGAAATCAAATGAAACAGACCACAAAACACAGTGTCACAAGTGAGTATGTAACGAAAAGTAAAAAGAATTTGAGCTTAGAAAGTTAACAATCGTAATTGTAACTAGCATAGACCCATTTGGCAACAACACCAAATCCTATTATACTTTTGTACCGGTTGTAGTATAATAGGTGTCAATCCAAATGAGAATGTAATTCTCAATCAGGATGCAGTTAACTATTCTAATTCAAGCCAATCAAAGTGTGGTTTCTCTAACAACCTATATCAATCATTAAAATAAAAAAATAAACAAGCAAGTGATAAAAATCTAGAATTTAAATGAAGCGCCTGACAAGAGAGTATTAGCTAAATTAACACAAGGTGAGAAAATAGGATCCTAAGGAGTGAGTTTCATGGGTCAACATGACTCTTAGCTAACTAGGCGCTTGATATCACTCAATAGAGCTAGTCTATATGCAACGAGATAATAAGTAATGAGCCTACTTCCATGGTAAACAAACTCGAATAGACTACTAACAGACCCTATCGCCATAGGGGTTTGATAATCTAGTCGGAATGAACGATTAACTCGCTTAGCGCCGATTCACACCTCAGACATTGGATCCCTCGAGCTTAGCATGTGAATCTATGAAGTGGTTCAGTCAGACGTTCTGCCAAACACCCATCGGTGCTAGAGCGTCTCAGAATAAGCCCCAGTTGATCAGAATGGAGCTAGTGATGATAACATCAAATCAGAAAAGACTTTAATGAATCTAACCCTAAGTGACCTAGAAAACCTAAGCGTCACGCAGACCTAACTCATCCTCAGGAACTCTAGGTGACTACTCAGAACTCATGAGTTTAACAACAAGCACAAATTCAAAGTTTGAATGCATTACTAAAGAACTCGAACAAGGTATGAAATCAACGCTGAATGTAAAACTGAATTGCATAAAAATAAACTCGAAATCAGAAGGTTTGCGTTTGATTACAAAGCTCTAAGTTTGCAAGAAAATCAATTGTAAAAACTAGGGTTCGGGTTTTGCAACATGTAAGAATATATATACTAAACTCATAGCAAAACCCTAGATACACTCGACCCAATACACAGTGGATTTTAGCCTGAGTCTGGCCCAAGAGTGAAAAGAGTAGTAGTGCGTTTGAGCTGGCCCTCCACGAGTGGGTACTCGAGTTTAGCTCGAGTATGTGAACTCGAGCTTGTGTGCGCATGAGTAGTCGAGCTGAAGCGCGTGTGAGCTAGAGCTGGCGCGTGTGCGCTCGAGCTAGCGCGTGAGTTGAGCTTGAGCTGGCGTGTGTATGATCTCGAGCAGGGGCTCGAGTACAGCTAGAGCTGGCACGTGTGTGGGCTCGAGCAGGGGCTCTTCTTAGTCCAAAACAGACTCGATCGTGCCCGCTTCCAGTACCTGAAAAAAACTCACAAAATGTAGTATGTATGCAGATGCATATGAATGTTTATGAATGAGGCTATCTAGACTCCAACTAGATGAGAATGTATCAAACATGTACGTATAATACAGCTAAATGATCCTCCTAAGACGTGCTAAAAACGTGTATACCAACATTGACCAATGATACTGAAAAAGAAATCTAAAATAGAGAACATAGAACTTAATGATGATTTGTTAAGCGTTAGTTTTGTACTTCTTATCTGTAGTTCTTATTATAAAACTTAATGATGTAATTAAGATTTAACGTAGTTTTATATATTTTAATATGTTCTTAATTTTTAAAATTTTAACTTAGTTATTATTCATTAATTTTTTAAAAAAATTTTTTTTGTATAATTTAGTTCTATTTTTATCTGCATGGCCATAAAGAATCTGTGACATAAGTGTTCTAGACGAAATTTTGTTGTGTAAAACAATAAAAAATATTGGAGAAAAAGATTTTATATTTCTATAAATATTGTGATTATTTCAATAAAATAAACTATTATAAAATATCATTATTGTTGAATTATGCATTGCTTCATTAAAATTTGTCATGGAAAAATCAAGTGGGATAAAATACATGATAAAGGGGAAAAAAGTACAATGACACAATTTCCCCTGAAATGATGGATATCACAAATTTTGTAATTGAGTCATTCCGATACTATGAACATGTTTTCTGAATGTTGTAGTGGGAAGCACTTTTGCGAATAGATTTGCTGCATTGTCTGGTAAACAGACATATTGAATATCACTTCTTGATTTTTCTCGAGTTCTCGTGTGTAAGAGAAAAACCTTTGGGGGATATGTTTTGTTCGGTCACTCTTAATATAACATTCTTTGAGTTGGGCGACACATGCAACATCGTCTTCAAACATTTTTGTTGGCTCTTTATTTATGAATATTCCACTTGCTTTTTGTATATGTTGAGTCATAGATATGAGCCACACTCATTCTCTACATGCTTCATGAAGTGCAATTGTTTCAACATGATTTGAGGAAGTAGCAACCATAGTCTGCTTTTGGGAACGCCAAGAAATTGTAGTTCCTCCGATTGTGAAAACATATCCGGTTCGCGAACGAGCTTTATGTGGGTCTAATAAATAGTCTGCATCTTCAAAACCAACTAGATCGACACTAGATTTTCTAATTCAGTGTCTGGGCGTAGGTTATGAACTATATCTTGCAAGCAGATTTGTAGCGAATGGTATATCTTGTCTAGTGCAATTTGTAAGATACATGAGTCCACCAATAACACTCATATAAGGTACTTCAGTACCTAATACATCTTCATTGTCTTCAAAAGGTCATAATGAATCTTTATCGATCTTAATGTGATTTATTGACCATTGAAGTACTTAAATGAGTCGCTTTATCCATATAAAAATGTTTTAAGATCTTTTTTGTATAATTTGATTGATGTGCAAAAATTCTATTCCGAAGGTGCTCAATCTAGAGTCCAACACAAGATTTTGTCTGTCAACATTCTTTCTTCATATGAGTTCATGTCTCATAAATTTTCTTTTGAGTTCCAATTATGTTCAAGTCATCAATGTATACAACAATGATAAAAAAACTCAGATATAGATTTCTTAATAAATACACAAGGACATATTGTATTGTTGGTATATCCTTTACTCAATAAATTTCACTTAAGTGATTATACCACATGCGCCCTGATTGTTATAATCCGTAAAGTGATCGTTGTAATTTGACCGAACCTATTTCATTAGATTTTGAGCACAATGCTTCATACATTTTTAGTCCTGCTGGGATCTTCACACATATATATATATATCATTATCGAATGATCCATATAGATAAGCTGTCACAACATCCATTAGATGCATTTCTAGATTTTTATACGCTGCTAAGCTCATCAAAAACCCGAAGGTAATTGCATCCATTACCGGAGAATATGTTTCTTCATATAATCGATTCCCAATTTTTGAGAAAATCCTTGGACAACAAGTCGGGCTTTATATCTTGTTACCCTCATTCTTCTCATTTCTTTTTAGAACAAAAACTCATTTATATCCAACAGGTTTTACATGTTCAGGAGCTATGATAATAAGTCCAAAAACTTTTCTTTTATTGAGGGAGTTTATTCAGTTTTCATGGCCATTTTCCAGTGCTCCCAATCAGATAATTTCTGGCATTCTAATATAGATTTTAGTTTTGGATCATCACTTTTATTATCAATTTCTTTTGATAGAGAGAATGAGAAAATTGCATCATCATCTTCTATTTTACTTCTAACCCAAATATTTCCGTTTTGGGCATATGTGATGGAAATCTCATTTGTTTCCCTATCTGCCTCTTCAAGAATTTTCTCAGTATAATTTGGTTCTTATGGACCATTTTTATTTAGTTCTCCAAAAATATTTTTCGTTCGAGGATTTATATTTTGATCCCATTTATCTCTCCCTTTTCAACTGAGCCTTGGGCTCATTTATTATGTTTCCATCGTTTTGTTCTTCCCAAGAAGTAACTCTTGATGGAATGTTCACAGTGGGTATATATGATTTTGTCACCTTTTTGTATCGGTGAACGCGTCTGGTATATGATTTGCCATATTTTTTATCTGTACAATTTTGTGAACTTCCAGATCACCTTGTTTCGTAGGGGATCAATGTGCCACAACGACGTTGTGTACCATGTGATGTCTATTTGAGCCTCTTTAGTTCCTCCCACTAATGACGGAAATTCATCTTCATTAAAATGCCAATCAGCAAAACATGCCATAAACATATCACTAGTTTTTTGGTTTCAAATATCGAATTATACTTGGGTGATGTATAACCAATACATATTCCCAATCTCCTTTGTGGTCCCATTTTTGTTCTTTGTGGTGGTGCTACGGGAACATAAAATACACACCCAAAAACACGAAGATGAGATATATTTGGTTTCTAGCAAGATGCTAATTCTAATGAGGAGTATTTATTATATGCACTCGGTCTTATTTGAATTATTGCTGCAGTATGCAAAATTGCATGACCCAATATTGAAATTGGAAATTTTGTTCTCATTATTAATAGTCTAACAATAATTTATAACCGTTTGATTAAAGACTCATCCATGCCATTTTGTGTGTGAACATGCATGACTGGTTGTTCAACGTCTATTCCCAGTGACATACAATAATCATTGAAGACTTGTGAAGTGAATTCACCATAATTATCAAGTCTTATTTTCTTTATTATATGATCAGGAAATTGTGCCCTCAACCTGATTATTTGGACAATGAATTTTACGAAAGCTATATTTCGTGTGCTCAGTAGACACACGTGTGACCATCTTGTATATGCATCAATTAATACCATAAAATATCTAAATGGCATGCATTATGGGTTGATAGGTCACATATATCACCATGTATTATTTCTAAAAATAACGGAGATTTCATTTTTAACTTTGGCTGGTGATGGCCGAGTTATTAGTTTTCCGAGAGAACAAGCATTACATGAAAATTCTTTTGCTTGAAAAATCTTATGGTTTTTCAATGAATGACCATTTGTATATTCCACAATCTTTCACATCATGACTGAACCATGTTGCCCTAAGTGTTCATGGCAGATTTTGAATGTACATGTAAACTTCAGGTTTACTAGTAACATATGATTCAATCATATTTATTTTTGTGAAATATATTCCGGAGGATAAAACTAGAATACACATTTATTATCCAAATTAACTTATGTGATGCATATATATTCAACCCCATTCTAATTCATGTTTTCTACATGATATTCATTTCTACGGATATCTTTGAAACTCAACAAATTCCTATAGGATTTGGGAGAGTATAACGCATTATTTATTTCAAATTTTGTTCCCTTTGGCATTGAGAAACAAGCTCTTCTAGAGCCTATAATAATCGTTGCATCACCAGATATAATATTCACGCTTCCGACAGAATTGTTCATTTTAAGGGAAGATAAATAATTCTTATCTATAAGTATTGTGTGCGTTGTAGCACTATCTACCAGACACATACTGCCATTCTTGTTTTCAAATGTCATCATTTTCTGATTAAAAAATATTCATAAAAAATGCGTTAATATAATAATAAAAAAATTTATACTACAACACAAACTATTTTATGAACTATTTTACAAAAAAAACAAGACAGAAAACAACATTATGCAACCATAACTAGTTATACATCATGTCATGGTTTCTTCTTCACGAAGATTTTAGTCTTTTTGGATTTCGTTGATATATATAGAATCAATAACAAAATCAACTATATCAATATATGTATTATTATTTATACCATTAAGAGGTGGCTTAACATCACGGTCAAAAGAAAGTCCAACTTCATTATCAAAAGAATGTCCACCATTGCCATAAACGAAGTTGGCTTCCTTTTGTTTTCCTTTTTTCTTTTGTGATTCTTATGGTAGATCGGCAAAATATTTTGGCGTATGGCAGGTATGCAACCAATGCCCTTGCATGTCACACTATAACAACTTTGCTCATGTTGTATTTTTCCAATTTCTTTTCCTTTTGGTCTTTTATTATTCCTTTCATTGTTGAAATCATTAGGATGAAACTTTCTTCCTTTTCGGCGTCCATATCCATGTCCATATCCTCCTCGTCCATGAACACGGTAATTACCTCGACCGCGTCCACATCCATAATTATTGTAATTTGATGATGTAACATTCGCTTATGGGAATGATGATGATCCAATAGGACGTGATTAATGGTTTAGCATTACAAGTTCATTATCTTGTTCCGCTACAAGAAGAACTTGCATTAATTCTGAATACTTCTTTATCCATTAGCCCGGTATTGCTAATGTAGGACTACATTTCCAAGATGAAATATTAGCAGAGTTTTTTCAACCATATCATAATCACTTATTCTCTCCCCACATAACATTATCACATATTTCTGGTGATCAAACCTATCTTTGAGTGATTACCAAAGATCTGCAAGATATTCTTTTGTTGCATATTCATCTTTTAAACCATCGTGGATATGGTGGAAAAAATATCATAGCATTAGCCATTTGCTCTTCTGAAGTCATTTTTGACTTATCGGTGTTATCAATGAGTTTTCTTCCTCTAAGGTGGATTTTTGCTGTAATTGTCCATCTCATATAATTGTTTCCTGATATATCAAGGGCAATGATCTCGAGTTTAGCCAAATTGACATAATTACTACATAAATAAAATTTTGTTATTTAATTTTTAAATATTCGACATATTATTATTAAAACATAATACAAATAACATATTATCTAAACACAAAAATAAACATGCAACTGCAAGGGTATATGAAACACAAATAAGCGGACCAACAATCATCCAAAATTTTTCGGGAGTGCGTTCAAAAGAGAAAATCCCATAAATTGTGAAATTAAATGTAGCCAATGAAAAAATTTAAATCCAAATAAATTTTTATTTTTATTTTTTTTGTGATGGGAAAGAAATTTTTTGGAGTGAAGAGATGAGAGAGAAATGAGTGTATTTATAGATGAAAATTTGTATGTAGCCGTTAGGGATATATATGTATTATTATTATTTTTCTTTTTCTTTCATAGCTATTAGAAAATATAACCAAAATAAATTTATCAAAATTAATATTTACCAATAATAACATTATCATGAATCAATCAAGCTATTAAGATAGATAATCACATAGTACAAGTTAATTAAAATAACAATAATTTAAAATGTATTGTTTGTCTTCTAGACAATTTCTATTTTTTTTACAGTTCTTGATGAACGTTTTGTACATGACTTCTGGACATTTTATTATTTTATCGTTCTTCAGAAACAATTTGCAAATGTCTTCTGGACATTTAAAAGTATTGATCTGAGGAGGCGTAGTCTACCAAATGATTATGATCGTGAAGACAAAGCCTATTGATCGATTCGGAAAAGATAGCGCCTATCTCCCCGAAATTAGTATCTAAATATGGAGATTAAATTTTCCATGTGGTATTTTGGCCATTATTACAGCTTATAAAATAAATTGAAATATATAACATATATATGGGGCCAAATCACCCATTATTACAAAATATAAAAATGAAGTTATCAAAAGTTAAATTTTATCTTTTTTCTATGTGAGAGCAACTCGTGTTGATAACGTGTTATAAAATAACTCAAAATATATAATATATTTATTTATGTGTTGTAAGTAAAAATAATAGAAGAATAGATATAGCTAGTAAAAGGAGTGTAAATAGAATAGTAATAATTATTTTCCTTTTATGGCAATTGAAAAATCTTACCACCCACTTCTATTTATAATAATTGAATCGATAGATATCAAATATTTTACTATAAATAATTAAATATTATAACATAAACAACTTTTCCCCAAATATTTTCCCCAAATATATTTTCTCGATCGAGTTTTGTTGTTCATAATGAGATATATATTTTCTTGTGTCTGTACAGAAGACTAAAACTTTTACTCGTTGGGCATAGCTAGCTATAGTGGAGATAACATATATGTAACCAAAATTTTTGTATTGAAACTTAAAAGCATAATGCTAGCTTGAGAGGATAATAAAGAACAAAAAAGAAAAATTGATACGTTTTTAAATCGACATGAATAAAGCAATCGAATGATTGACAAATGTATATTCCTATTTTATTTTTATACAAAACATAAGTGGATCTTTACTCATGTATGACTCCACCATATTGATCTATGTTCATCATGGAAAAATATACTATTTTGGAATCAGAATATTTCATCCCCTTTTTATTAAATCAGTATATATATTTAAACCCAAAAAAACGAAAATCAGTATCAATATATACTAGTAAGAAATTTCTCTACAACTATGTAAAACTTGTGGCTACAATTATAAAAGTTATCGAATAACCACCTAATCATGAATTTTTTATGTCTGTGTTAGGTACAATCCATCCGAAGAGCTATTGGATATCATTATATCAGATCTCGTTTCAAGTTTTTTTTCTTTTGTTTTTCTTTTTAATGTTTATATACGATTGTATTTATTCACTATTTCATGATTTTCTTTTAACCTAGGTCTAATGGAATACCAACATTTGATTAAGAAAAAACATACATGATTGGTTTACTTTTCATCTCAAAAGTCTAGCGGATAATGACTGTAGATCATCTCCTAAATATGGTTGATTCATGTAAATATTGATCTTGTTAAAATACAATTATACAACATATTATTTAAAAAATAATATTTGTTTTTAACAAAAAGTCATCAATTCAAATCAATTTGAATAAATAATTTACATCTTAAATATGATATTATCAAACACTGATTCCTAACATTGAAAGAGTTTACCAGTCAAAGATCTACAACTTTCCTACGGCTTATCAAAAAGAAGAAAGAAACAATTTTTGTGTGTTTTTGTTTTAGTAGTTTTCAGTTTTAATTTTTCTGTCAACAAATAAATGGATAAAATATTATTTTTATAACACAAATTTTCAAATTCTTAACAATGTCATGTATGGTGAATGTGACTTTTAAAAAATGAATTTTGATTAAAAAATAATTTTGAATATTTAACTACTGACTAAAAATAATTACAATTTTTATATAGTTTATTTATATGTTTATGAGTAGGTGTTTTAGATCTGCAAAGAAAAAACAAGTAAATTTATTTGCATACCATGCAAGACGTGGGTAATAGTCTAGTTTTGTCATTTTGTTGTTGAAACTTATGAATTTAACTTTTTTTTTGTCGGAAGAAAGTGATGTATTGGTTTATAAGGATTTATGTTTGCTCCACTTTTGCAGTTTATATCTAGTCAGTGCATAATTTTAGTCAGACTGAAAAATTATTAAAATCCTAAACAATAATATAAGATATTACTAAGCCTACTCGAAGAGAAACTTTATTCCTTTGTCATGTATAGAGAGAACCATCACCCATGTGCTTAGCCTTCTGATCACATTCTCGTGAAGTGTTTTAGCCTACAAAGTTTTTTTCTTTTTTTAGTCATTAATCTTAGCACATGATCCATTTTCTACAATTATTGAGGCCGATGTATTCGATCTAACAATTGCAATGATATATCCTAATACTAATAAATTACATTTTTTAAAGCTAGAATGGTATAATATTTTTAATAAGGAACTATTGATTTTCAACAATATTTTTCATTCAAAATTATTTTAAATATTAGACTTCAGTGATTTAAATATTTTTAGAGGTAATATCTAAATATAAATACACAAATTAAAATCTTATGATTTGAGTTATTGTTATTATACAAGTTAGGGTGAAATCATAGTGTTATTAGGCCAAGCAAAACAAAACTAACAAGAAAAAAAAACGAAATCAAAATAACACCTATGATGCAAGTGGTATTTAGTTTAGTGGCAGCTGGTAAGTCCACAAGAGGCATGCACACTTGGACATCCTGGGATCGAGTTCCCTCGCTTGCATTTGCAAGAAATTGGCTAATGGACTGGCTATTTGTGACATAATGTTGACAAAAAAAAACACCCATGATATAAAAAACTTATAATATATTTTATAATTGATATTTTTCTCCGGTGAAGTTAAAAAAACAAAAAAGAAAAATATGAAAATGCACGTATCAAGGTGAGTTGAATCCACAACATTATTATAACACGTATTTATGTACATTAATGGAATTCTTCAATTTATCCTTATTTGGGATCTTTTAAAGTAAAATATTCAATGCATCCTCTTTTTTGTGGAAAATTAGTTCAATGCATTATTAAGCATCTCGATTTTGATTTTTGGTTACTGGTTAGAGCCTTAGAGGTAAATGTGTTATGGATCCTCTTTGTTAATTAACTTTGGTTTTTCTTTTCAATCTTTTCATCATTCCCATCCTTTGAATATCATTGGACCTCATATGAGATTTATCACTACCATTATGTGTCGAGTGTTTTAGTTTTATTTGGACTACCTGCTTTTTATCTCAAAGTCCAAATTTATTCATAAAACTGATCATGACCTAACATATTAGTTCGGGTTTTCAACATCGACAACCGATACAAGCTAATTAGGAACATAACAATTCAAATAAGCATCATAAACATTACTCGTCAGACCTTTTTTAGCAAGCTGGTCTGCGCAACGATTTGACTGTCTATCTATAAACATGAAGGAGGGTATTAAACTATGTTGCACGGGGACGGCACCATCGTGACGTCTTACGTTGTTTCCATGAGGGAGACGTCGTGGGGACAGTTCAGGGACGTTCCCATCCCGTTTTTAAAATTGGGGACGTTGAGTGGTTTTTGGGACGGTCTGGTCTAAAGATGGGGATGTTTTTGAGACGTTTCAAATGTAAATTAGGAAACTAGATTAGTTAAATAAATTTTCCAAATAAATAAAAAAGAAAAAAATTAAATTTTTCCTTTTAGTTTCATTTAAAAAGTCAATAAAATACTAAGTTAGACGTGAGATGTCGGTGGAGATGACTTTGATTCCATAAAAGGTGTAAGATTTTTGAGTTGGATGGTCTCACATTAAATGAACCGGATTTGGAAAATGAGTTGATTCAAGACAATTGATTACTTTTATTTTTTATTTAGTTGAGATTTATGTATGATTTTAACTATTTTGATTGATATTTTATGAGACTTATATATATTACGACCCATGCCGTCCCCACTTCTATAAATTTTGAGTTTTGCCGTTTCAAGTCTCCGTTCCCGTCCCCGTTTTCAGTCCCGTATCCGTCTCGGTGCAACTTAGGTATTAAATACCTTTGAGTAAAGCTCACGATTTTACTAGTGAAGGATCCGAGCCATGGTGAAAGTGGAGGGTGCCCGATCGCCTTCATAAGAGATTGGGAGTCTCCTTCAAAACACACTTGAGTGAAGATGTGTGAATCTTAGCAACATAAGATCATGAGAAATCAACTGATGACAAGGAGGTTGAAGATGCGTGAAGCTGAGCAACAAAAGATCAGGAGAAATCAACTGATGACGATCATGTGCTTAACACGTGAGAGGAAGAGATGGAGATTCGAGTGGAAGATATTCGAAGATATTGCCTCAATAAGAATCAAGGAATTGACAAAAGATCTTCGAGAATCAAAGAATTGATAAAAGATCTCCAAGAATCAAGGAACTGACAAAAGATCTCTGAGAATCAAGGAGTTGATCGGAAGTAGCCTATAAGAGCTTTGGAAGAAAGCTGTTTAGGATTAGCACTTTTGAATAGAAAAGAAGATTGTTCAAAGAGTGTTCGATTTGAGAGAATTGATTATACTTTTGCAAGAAAAGTTCTTCTTTAATAAAGTCTATTTGTTGAGTTTAAGATCAAAAGTGTGTGTGTGTGCGGATTTAAAATCTACAATTGGTATCAGAGCGGTTCACCGCATATTCTGTAAAAATCTTTACAGGTGTAGGTCTTGGGAAAGATGGATAATCCGCATCTAGTGGCAGTGGCAAAACCATTGAAGTTAGATCCATATAACTATGGCTACTGGAAAGTGCAGATGATGCAAGTCATTAAAGGAATTGATACTGATGCATGGTCGGCTGTTGAGGATGGATGGCAACCACCTGAAGATAAGGACGGAAAACTGAAACCAAAGAGACAATGGTTTGTTGAAGAAAAAGCTGAGGTTAAGTGGAATTCTCGAGCTCTGTCAGCTATTTTCAATGGTCTGCATTTGAATCAGTTTAGAAGGGTTCATGGGTGCACAACAGCTAAAGAAGCGTGAGATATTTTAAAAGTGTCATATGAAGGGACTAGCAATGTCAAGAATACTCGTACTGAGATTCTTGCCTCTCAGTTTGAGACGTTGACAATGAGAGACGATGAAGGAAATGAGGAATTCAACAGCAACCTGTCATCAATGGCTCATGAAGCTCTTGTATTAGGAAAGACATATAAGGAGAATAAGCTCGTTAAACAGTTTTTGAGATGTCTCCCTCAGAAATTTCACGGCCACAGGTCTGCATTGGATGTAACAAGTAATATCAATCCCCTAAAGTATGATGAAGTTGTGGGAATGATGTAGGCTTATGAGCTTCAGATGTTAAAGAAGGATTAGGCTGTGAAGGGGAAGAGTATTGCTCTTGTGTCTGAAGAGGAGTTAAAAGTAAAAGAATCTATAGAAGACTTTGAGGAAAAAGTTGGTTTGATAGTGAAGAAATTCATGCGAAAGGCGGAAAGATGTCAGAGGAAAGAATCTCAAACATCAGCTCAAACTTTAGCATATAGAGATAACAACAGATCAGACAAACAGTGTCTGAATATCAAGGTTACGGTCACTTCAAAGCAATGTGTCCTACAACTAAAAAGAAAATGTCAGTTCAGTGTTATGAGTGTAAGGGATATGGTCATACAAGACCTGAATGTATCTCAAAACAAAGTGGAAAGTCAGCAATAACGTCTTGGAGTGATAGTGAAAGTGATGATGATGAGACAAATATCTTGAACAACTTTGTTACTAGACTAGGAATTTTTGAAATCATATATGATGGGGATGCGCGAAATAATCAAGATTCTGATAATGAAAATAATATTGATAGTAAATCAGTATATGGTCAAGAATAAGATGATGATGAGCTCGATATGTCTCAAGAAGATCAAATGTATATTCTGGTAACACCCTTGGTGGAGACACGAGAAGAAAACAAACATCTCAAAGAAGAAAAGCGTATAGCCGATACTCTTCTTCATCAAACTGAGCATGAGTTACATAATGTTTGTGCACTGAACATTGGTCTTGAGAGTAGACTGGCAGAACAACTAAAGCAGATCAAGATGCTTTCAAAAGATACAAAAGAGCTGGACTACTTACTTACTATTGGCCGAACAGAGGAAGGAAATCGTGGGCTGGGTTATGTTGGTGAATCTTCATCAGAAATGAGGTTTGTCAAAGCATCGGTTATTCAGCAAAACGACAAAAATAATTCGTGTGAGAAACACAATCCTGTCTGAAAGGTGAACAAACATCACAATCAAAAACATGATGCTAAACAAGGATATCTTCATAAGTCACAGTACTTTGGCTTAGGGTGGCATAAGCATACATGGTGTTGGTACTGCGGAAGGTTTGGTCACATGAAGTATCAGTGTTATTATTTTCACGCTAAGGTTCAACGTCTCTGTAGACAGCAGAAGGTTGTTTTAATAAAAAAAACAGGAATCAGATTTGGGTCAGAAAATTAGACTTATATTGCAACGTTGCATTCACAGCTGGGTGATGCAAGTCACATAATGGAAACAGTAATTGGTACTTTGATAGTATGTGCTCACGACACATGACTGGAGAACAGAAATGCCTTCAAGGGCTTGAAAAAATTACAGGAGGCAAGGTTACCTTTGGAGATGGTGCTAAGGCAAAATTCAAGGAATAGGGAGTACCGGGAGTAACTCAAAGCCTAAACTTCAAGATGTGTATTTGGTTGATGGCCTAAAAGCAAATCTGATAAGTGTAAGTCAGCTATGTGATACAGGTCTTCAAGTATTGTTCATGATGACAGATTGTCGAGCATTTGACAGTAATGGGAATGTACAACTGGAGGGTGTTCGATCAGGAAATGATTGTTACATGTGGGTTCCTGGAACTCAATGTTTGTAAGCTAAAAGTGAGAATGAGGTACAGATGTGGCATCAACGATTGGGCCACATGAATTTTTGAACTATGACCAAGTTGGCTAATCAAGAAATTGTTCGAGGAATGCCAAAAATTGAAGGAGATCAATCGTTTGTATGTGGACCTTGTAGTATGGGAAAACATGTCAAGACTCATCACAAGTCTGTTACTGACGTGAGATCCAAAGTTCTGCTGGAATTAGTGCATATAGATTTGATGGGTCCTATTCAAGTTGAAAGCATAGCTGGAAAACGATATATTCTAGTTATGGTTGAGGACTACAGTTGTTTTACTTGGGTGCGGTTTCTTCGTGACAAGAGTGAAACATTAGATAGTTTCAAGATTTTGACATTGTAACTTAAGTCTGAGAAGAAGGGTATCAAGTCAATTCGCAGTGATCATGGTGGAGAATTTGCAAATGAGCTGTTTAAGAAGTTCTGCATAGAATATGAAATTTCTCATCAATTCTCAGCTTTAAGGACTCAACAGAACGGTGTAGTTGAGAGATAAAACAGGAGATTACAGGAAATGGCTAGAGCAATGTTGTGCGGAAGTAAAGCTCCTAAACAGTTATGGGCTGAAGCAATCAACACAGTGTGCTACATAATCAATCGTGTGTACATGCGTAAAGGCACCTCAAAGACGTCCTATGAGATGTGGAAAGGCAAAACACCAATTGTGCATTACTTTCATGTCTTCGGCTGTGTTTGCTACATTTTGAATGACAAGGATCAGTTGGGGAAGTTCGACTCACGAAGTGATGAAGGGATGTTTCTCGGATATTCTGGTTCTAGTACAACGTATCGAGTTTACAATCGGAGATCCTTGACAGTTCAAGAAACAGTTAATGTTATCTTCGATGATGCTTCCACAATGAGACTAACGTTTGAACAGTTAAATGCAGATATTGAGGTACAATCTTCAGGGAAAATGCAGATATTGAGCAGTTAAATGCAGATATTGAGCAGTTAAATGCAGATATTGAACAGTTAAATGCAGATATTGAAAAATTTCCAATGGGAATTAGCGAGAAGCTGTCTAGAGATGATGGAGGTAAACCTATAGATGCAACAACTTACAGGAGTCTGATTGGAGGGTTGTTGTATTTAACAGCGAGCAGATCTGATATTAGTTTTTCAGTGGGAGTATGTGCTCGATATCAAGCTAACCCTAAGGAAAGTCACTTGCAAGCAGCCAAGCGTGTGTTGAAGTATGTGATTGAGACTCAAAATCTGGGGATTCAGTACACTTGTGACACTACATGTAAGTTGACAGGATACTGTGATGCTGATTGGGCTGGATCATTAGATGATCGAAAGAGTATCAGTGGTGGTTGTTTCTTCATGGGGAATAATCTAATTGCTTGGTTGAGCAAGAAACATAACTGTGTGTCACTTTCGACAGTTGAAGCAAAATACATTGCAATGGGTAGCTGCTATACACAGTTGCTGTGGATGAAACATATGTCTGCTGATTACGGTATTAAGTCTGATTCCTTACTTGTGTATTGTGATAATCAAAGTGCTATATGCATTGCTAAGAATCATGTTCAACATTCACTGACAAAACATTTAGATACTCGGCATCATTTTATTTGTGAACTTGTTGAGGAGAAGCTGATAATAATCAATCATGTGAACACAGAGATTCAATTGGCTGATTTATTCACTAAACCGCTTGCTTTTAATCGCTTTGTTGAATTAAGAACTGCTATTGGAATTTATAAACAATAATGTGTTGTTCGAGGATGAAAACAGGAACCTCATTCTGAAGGAGTGCAACGTGCATCTGAACAAAAAAGAAATGGACATCCGGTTTGATTGATTCAAGTAGAAAATAACTGCTTATCATGCCGTCATATAAGGAGTATCTTGAGCTGCGAGTTAAGACTATGATGAGGGAAGTCAAAGAGCTGAGGAGAGCTGATATGCAAGAGTTGAGAAGTCAAGTGATACTCTGCATGTAAATAAATAAAATTCGTGTCGAAAAAGGGGGGGGGGAAACATTCTCATAAGAAAAACGGCACCAAGTAATAGTCCAAAGGAAATTCCAGCTGCCTAAGTCAAAGCGTTGATTCTCAGACTACATGAACACTTATGTTGATAAAGGCATGACAATGTGAAAGACTAGCTACTATGTCTTAGATCTGGCTGTATGAATAAAATATCAGGGTGCACGTTGTATTTCACAGAGATATGGTTGCTGCAAAAGGTAAATAAATAACGATTTAATGATTTTAAAGTGGATATTTGATGAAAATTCTCTTAATTAAGTAATGTTCACAAGATTGATTGTTGATATGGGTCACTCATAAGGCTTTATTGACTTGACAAAGTGTTAATTGGTTGACTGGGGTTCTTATTGAGTTAACTAACATGCCACTAATGAGCCAGTTTCAAAAATTAGGCATGTGTTTGTGTATTGGGGTTCTGCATGTTAATTGAATTAGGTCACGCCAATTGCAAAGACCATTAATGCTTGTGGATTCGAAAGGTCCTGTCGTTATCTCTAAGAAAAGTGTCTTCATCACCAGATTAAGCATTCTTTTCAAAAAAACCTGAAAAAAACACAAAGAAAAAAATGGAGTGTCGCTTAGTCGTCTATCGACACCTGAATATTCAGCCGACTGTAGATTCTCGCAAGTCACTAATTGAAGAATCAAAACCAATCAAGAATAAGGTGGTGTCGCAGCAATCATCACAGAAACCATGTGAGCGGGAAAATCTAATGGAAGAACTTGACGATATGGCTCCGGCTCATGATACAGAGGCCGAGGTGGAAATCACTGGCTTTACAGCGTCGAAAAAATTTGAAGGAACCCTCAGATCTGGTCTGCGCAAGAGACAGAGTTCTTCGATAGCCATTCGTGGTCCACGAAAGACTCGACGTGTGATCAAGACTGAGAAAAGCGCATGTTCTCCCAAAGATTCATCGGTCTTGGTGACATCTCAAGCGGCACTCATGTATCAACTGTACTCTGCTGCTGATTATAGGTTTATTTTGGAACATGCCTATGAATTTGAAAAAGATGAACTCATGTTGGAACGGATTGTGAGAGATGCTGGTTTAATGGAATATGTTGATATAGTTTTGGAATTTGATTCTGAAATCCTCAGGGAATTCTGGGCATATATGCCATTTGAGAATCAAAATAGTGATTGCTGGAGTCTACTGCTACGAGGCTTCATTTACACTCTCTCAGCAACGAGTATCAATGCTGTGTTTGGATCTCCTGATGTTACTAGGCGATGAGATCCATTTAAATTGGATGGTGTCCCGGAAGCTGATATTGCATCGCTGGTCACAGGGGGTCAGTTTAAGAAAATGTCACAGGTGCGCAAGAGTAATCTACTCCCAATGTACAATAAGTTGTATAAAATCTGCAGCACAAATTGGTTTCCTACAACCAATGATGGATATGTGAGTGCAGCACGAATGCAGATACCGTATAAATTGGTGCAGAACATACCATTTAATCTCGGCAGGATTATGTTCCATCAGATTCGAAATATTACAGCATCTACGAAGGCCACTAAATCTAAATTATTCCTTCCATTTCCATCTATGCTCACTCGTTTGATTGAAAGTCAACATCCTATCTCTGCTGATGTTCATTATGATTTTGCTGATGTTGCTCCTGGTGCACGGCCAAAGAAGAACAAGACCAAAATGTCTGCATCATCCTCCAGCTCTCAGAAGATGTTTCTAAAAACGGTGTTAGATATGAGCATGGAAGTGGTAGAAATGTGCAAGGAAGCATTAGCCAAAGGTATGACTTTCGCATATATACTCTTAATTTATCATATTCTGTTATTTTTAACATGATGTGCTGCTAAGCAGGGGGAGAAAATGACGATGATAGGAAATTAAAGATTAAGGGGGAGTGTGAGAATTAAGAGGGAGCATTGTAGTGCTAGTGCTCATTTTTTGCCATTTGTAGCATTTATTTCATGACTTTAGACTGACACATTAGTTGTAATGCATTAATAATTGTTTCGGTTTAATCAAGACCTTGCTATTCGATTGCTTAACGATATGATATTAGTCAGAAGATTAATAGAAAACTAACAACACTAACAGCTAATAAGATATCTGGAAGTTTTTGTTGTGAATTTGTGATCATCACAGCAATAGGTACTTAGGCATCACATCAAGTTAAAAAGGGGGAGATTGAAGATGCGTGAAGCTGAGGAACAGAAGATCATGAGAAATCAATTGATCACAAGGAGGTTGAAGATGTGTGAAGCTGAGCAACAGAAGATTAGGAGAAATCAACTGATGACGAACACGTGCTTGACACGTGAGAGGAAGAGATGAAGATTCAAGTGGAAGATATTGCCTCAATGAGAATCAAGAAATTGACAAAAGATCTCCGAGAATCAAGGAATTGATCAAAGATCTCCGAGAATCAAGGAGCTGACAAAAGATCTCCGAGAATCAAGGAGTTGATCGGAAGTAGCCTATAAGAGCTTTGGAAGAAACCTGTTTAGGATTAGCACTTTTGAATAGAAAAGAAGATTGTTCAAAGAGTGTTCGATTTGAGAGAATAGATTAGACTTTGGTGTTAAGTACAAAGAGAGAATTTTTGTATGAAACGTTCTTCTTTAATAAAATTTATTTGTTGAGTTTAAGATCAAAATTGTGTGTGTGCGGATTTAGAATCTACATTGAGTGCAGCTAAGATTATCAAAACAGTTCATAGCCTACACAAGTCCCGTTGCCTCACTCTCAAAACTTGATCTTAGCAATGGGTACGTTTTCCAACCAAGCCATCTAACAGCACCTATGATGTCTCTAAGGATCCAACTTACTCCACATTTAACACTCTTTTCATTCCAAGCAGCATCATAATTACACTTGAAAGTACATTGTAATGGAGGTTGCAATTGTGACACTCCATTACTCATCTTTGTGTTGGTGAATGACTTGGAATCTGGCCTTTGCTTGCTGTAGCAGAAGCTAGGCTGTGACCTACTTCCCTTAAAAAGTAAGATTTTTTTTGCCTTCCACAGTCTCGATAACAACCATGGGAAGATAGCCAATCTGTCCTTATCCTCCTTCTGAAAGATCTCATCAGGGAACAACCCTGGAGCTACATAGGTAGAAATAAAATCAGAAGGAAAAGGGGTGAAAAAGAGCAACCAAGGGAGATATAGCCCACACTAAAAGGGTAAAAGGACACTGAAACAATACATGACAGATTATTCCTTTTGAGCTCGATTTGATCTGTTGAAAATCCTTCTCGTGTCGGTGGACGTGGTGGAACTATGGCCAACCAATTATCAAAATGGATATCAACTTGTCTTTCATTGCCAAACTCCTTCTGGATGCCTATTCTTAGTAACTGCTGAGCGGCTTGAATGCTTCTCTACCCGAATGATGGTCGAGTACCTAGAGTTGCCTGAATAGGAGAACATCTCGGAAAATATCGGCTCTTAAGAACTTTACTTACTAAGCAAGTTGGATTTGTAACAAGTATCCAAAGTTGCTTCCCTAAGAGAGCTATATTAAAACCCTCAAGGTTTTTGAAACCTAATCCACCCTCTCTCTTGGGTTGACAAAGACTTCCTCAAGCCTTCCCCAATGAATAACTTTGTGAGTTTCTTGATTTTTACACCAAAAGGCAGCTAGCCTCTGATCGATCTTATCACATAGTGTTTTTGTAAGTCTGAAACAACTCATTATATAAGATGGGACCGCCAAAACCACTGCCTTAATCAGTACCTCTTTTCCACTCGGAGACAAAAATTTATTGTCCCAGGAGGCTATTTTTTTTGTTTTTCAGCTCCACATACTGCAGCGTACTGATCTTAGAGCCCACAAACACCTCTGGTGCACTTAAATACACCTCGTCTCCACTTTATTTAACTATTGCAGTGACCTCTTTGACTTCTTTTTTGCACTTTGAACTAACCTTTCCTCCAAAAAAAAAGCTTGATTTTTCAAGGCTAACTTTTTGACCTGATGCCTGATTGTACTCATACAAAATTTGATTGATTATATTCTCATCTTCCTTATTCGCACGACATAGGAAGAGATTATCGTCCACAAATAGGAGATGAGTAAATGAGGGAGTCGTTGGTGCAATCTTAATGCCAGTTAAAAGCTTTTCCTTCTCAACATGTAGTATTCAATGGATCAAAATCTTTGTACAAATAATGAAGAGGAAGGGGGAGAGAGGGTTTCCCTTGTAAGTTTAGAAAGATATAGAGTATTAAGATGAGAGAAGCGAGAGATTGAAAGAAGAGACTTCTGAGACACATTGAAGTCATTTGTGAGTTGAGAGAGATTGAGGAGAAGAGTTTTCTCTTTCTTGAATTATTCTTTTACATGAGATACATATTTATAAGCTAAGCTACTAGGAAAACATATGTCAAAAGAGTACAAAAGAGTTGTATAAACAATGTACTTTGGCAATCCATTTCAATATACTTTGTTCTCTCATTGAACACCGAATTGGATGCGATGTGTATGGCGGCTTGGTTATCACAATGCATTATGATTGGTTCTTGAGTCTTAACTCCAAAGTCTTTAATCAGGGCCTTAAACCATATGAGTTCCAATTTAGCTTTTTCATTGCTCTATACTTGGCTTATGCACTAGAGCATGACACCACTTTTTGGGTTTTGTTCTTCCAAGTGACTAGGTTACCTCCAATGAACGTACAATACCCGGTAGTTGACTTGCGGTCTTGTCTATCGCCAGCCAATCCACATCACAATACCCCACAAGAGTTGTGTTCTCATTTTGACCCATCTATATACCTTGTTCCAGAGTTCCTTTGAGATATCTAAGGATCCATTTCACCATTTCCCAATGGCAAACTATGGGTGTTTGCATATGTTGGCTAACTTGATTCACCGTATATCACAAGTCTGATCTTGTGATTGTAAGATAGATCAACTTTCCAACCATCCTCCGATATAGATGATCATTCTCAAATGGTTCTTCTTCATTCCCCCCTTGCACATTGCTTTGTAGGCATCCCTAAGAAAAGTTTTGGCTATTTTATTATCTACATTACACTCATTCAAAAGGTTTAAAGTATACTTTCTTTGAGACAACAAGAGGCCTTCTTTGGAACGGCACACTTCAATGCCAAAGAAGTATTATCAAAGATGAATTTAAGGTGTTCTTTGATGCCATTGATGTCGTTCTTGTCACTCTCGGTGATGATAATGTCATATACATGAATACGGATAACTACAATACCATTCATACCTTGGCTCATGAATAAGGTATGATCAGTCTCCAATTTTCTAAACCTATGATCCCTCAAGGTATGACTTAGCTTGTGATACCACGTCTTTGGCGTTTGCTTGAGTCCATAGATGGCTTTCCTAAGATGTAAAGCATTCCCGGGTTGGACAATATGTTCGAGACTCGATGGAGGACACATGTAGACCTCATCCTCAAGCTCGCCTTGTAGGAATGCATTCTTGACATCCATTTACCACATACCCCAATCAAGGTTAGTAGCTAAATACAACACGTACCGTATGCAATTTGGTTATTGAAGTAAAGGTTACATGGTAGTCTTCATCATAGGTTTGTGTGAACCCTCTTGCCATAAGTCTAGCCTTGTGTTTTTCAATTGTATTATCACTATGTTACTTGATTGTAAAGATCCACCAAAACGTCACAACTCTCTTTCCATGAGGTAATTCGACCCCATTCCAAGTTTGGTTCTTATCCATTGCACCATGTTCATTACTAATCGCATCATGTCATACCTTGTGTTCTCTAGACTCCTCATAGGTATCTGGCATAAAGTCTTGATCGAGTTGGGTGATAAAGCCTTGGTGAGCTTGTGGAATTTCCATTAGGTTGCATGCCACTTGGCTTGTATGAGTCTCTGGAATTTTGTTGTAGTAGATACTAAGGTTGGCGATTGAACTTTTTTGTCCTTTGACACCTTCTAAGGACGAATTTCTCATGAGTGTCCACGGCCTCACAATTTTTTGGAATTATTGCAATGCTTTTCACTTGTTGACTCCTTCTTAGGGTTGGTGTTTGTTTCATTTCTTCCATGGGTTCCTCATCATTGGAGCCTTGTCTCAATTCCTCCAAGATTGTGTCTACCACTTGCTCGACCATAGTTGGACAATCTAGAGTGCCGAGACTTGTTCCTCACTTGGGGCCTCATTCTCACGGTCCCTCCTAGAGGTATTGTCTGCTTCATGGCTTGGCCTAGGATTCTCCGTGCTTGCAACCATTTCTCGAGTACCGAGCTTCTCAAGAAGCATACAGAGACTCAAGGCCCAGTTGGAAGTATTGGTAGACAAGTCTTGAAGATTTTTCCAACCATTTCCTTCATATTATCCTTTGTCTACTATGAACTTGGCCTCTCTTGATACAACCACACATCTTGACTCAGGTAAATAATATTTGTACCCCTTTCGGGTAATTGAGTACCCAATGAACATACCTTTCATACTCTTAGCTTCAACTTTGTTCCTCGGTCCTCCTTGGTTATGTACAAAACACATACACCAAATACCTATAATTGTTCAATAGAAAGGTTTTGAGTTTTTGATTACCTCAAATGAAGATATACCATGAAGCACTCTAGTAGGTATACAGTCAATGAGATAACAAGCGGAGACCACGACATCACTCCAAAACCTCTTTGGTACATTGGCATGTAACTTCATTGATCTAGCAACCTCTATGAGATGTCTATTCTTCCTCTTGGATACACCATTTTATTGAGGTGTATAAAGGCAAGTCGTTTGATGTAAGATGCCATGCTTGACAAGATTTTGTTTGAATGTTTGGTTGTATATTCTCCTCCATTGTCGAATCTCGGGATCTTGATTTTTGCACTATATTGAGTCAAAATATAATTTTGAAAGTTAGCAAATGCTTCAAGAACTTGATTTTTACTAGGCACTAATTTCAACCATGTGTATTTTGATTTTCCATCTATAAATGTAACAACATACTTATGATGTTATCCAGATTCACAAGGTGAAGACCACAAATCCGAATGAATAAGATCAAAACAATTCTCATAAATAGTTGAAGACAGAAAACACCGTTTTACAATGTTTCCCAAGAACACAAGCTTCACAATTATCATTCTTAAAACAAATACAAAGCAATAATAAGTTTAAAGCTCTAGAATGTGGATGACCCAAACGGGCGTGCCACAAGACACCATTGTACTTAAATATTTTAAGATCACCTATGACCTTAATATGAACTTTCTTTCCATCCGCAATACTAACATATCCTATAGCAGATTTTAAGTTCTCATGCAAATTAGCATTATTAATCATATGATGGGTTACACTAGAATCTACTACCAAAAGCTTAGCAATTTTGGATACATAAAATGAGTTACCAGACTCCTTTATTGCTCAAATGAAATTGATGGGTTCCTCGAGCTTGGACCTCCTCATGAATTCTCCTTGGCCAGCCATCATGGCACTCCCATTGTTTTCTTGAGAGGTAGATGATACATTAGCTTGACCTTCGAATTCTTCACTTGTAAGGTTGGGCTTTAGCTTTTCCAACGTCTTGTTTTGCCTGAGATGAGGGTTTAAGATCCAACAACGGTCCTTAGAGTGACCTTACTTCCTACAATGTTCAGACACCCACACTTTCTTGTCCTCATTGCGGTAGGTTGCCTTGTTGGCCATTGCGAGCTCTCTTTTTCCACCGAGAAGACTCCTAGAGCTTTGCTCTCTTGGACAAAGTCGCACACTTCCTAAAGTTTAGGGAGCTTTTCTTCCCTCAAGAGATGTCAGATAAGATCACCATAGGCCAGATTCAAGTTTAACATAAGGCCAAACACCTTGTTTTGTTCAAGTCTTTCGCGTAACACCATTGTATCCATTGTTAGAAAGATTTCCATACACCTTATTGACGGTGTCCCACAAGTTCTTGGCATTCTCACAATAGGAGTAACCTTCATGAATGGCCGAATCTAGGGAGCTTTAAATGAGTGCAAGCGCAAATTGGTCATCTTGATACCACTTGGCATTTGCTTCATCAACCGCTACCATCAAACGAGCTTCACCTTCTTTTTCCTTGCTAACATATCCAACTGCCTTCTTTGGAGCTTCTCCTTCCACACCACTCAACACGATTTTCACGGTCCTAGAACATAACAAGTAGTTTACTCCTTTAAGAGTCACATAAACCGCAACGCTTTTGAAGTTATCCATTAAGAAATCGCAAAAGAAATTATTACCCAACCTTTAATAGCAAAGCTTTTTCAAGCACAACAATGGAGATTTGAGAAAGAAAGAGTACGAGAAATAAAGAAAGAGATTTAGCAGAAGATTTTAATGTTCTCATGTGACTTATAGCTCTGATACCATGTAAGTTTAGCGAGATTTAGAGTATTAATATGATAGAAGTGAGAGATTGAAAGAAGAGAGATCCGAGAGAGATTGAAGTCGTTTATGAGTTGAGAGAGATTGAGAAGAAGAGTTTTCTCTTTCTTGATTTATTCCTTTACATGAGATACATATTTATAAGCTAAACTACTAGGCCAACATATGCCAAAAGAGTACAAAAGAGTTATATAAACAATATAAAGTAGAAGACTAAAGAGGAAAGTCTCGGGTCGCAAATCTTAAGATGGTCAAATCACAGGTTGTGCTTCTCGAGAGAGAAAGGGACGGCTCCTAATGGCTCTTTGTCCATCACATGTGATCTTTTTCTCTCAACAATTCTTTGAACATAAAGCCCAAGTGCCTTGATTCTAAAGTCACTTATTTAGCCGTGATTTTCTGCAACAACATCTCGTTATGAGAACTCATTTCTCTTCTACTCAAACCATCAAACCTTCAAACATCCTAACAGAATCACGGGAACTACTGATATGGTTTAGAGGCCTTTTTCCAATGTGAGATAGATCTTATACAATCTGCCAATTCGCTGAAAAAAGCTCTTGTGACCCTGAGAATCCTCCAACCATCCCTTTTTGATCCCTTATTCAAAACCTTCCTTACTCTTCCACCTAGAGTCAAACGTGAAGTTTCCTTGGTGTGGTATATCATTACCATTCCAGATCGTGACAATCAGATTATGGTCCGAAAAAACACGAGTCAAATAAGTGAACTTTGCTCTCAAGAAAGAACAATGCCACTAAGAATTTGCAACCACACGATCTAATTTGCATTGGATGAGTTCTTCGTTTTTTATGCCAAACCACGAAGAGGATTACCCGGGAAAGCAACCTCGTGCATACCACATCCATCAAGCATATTGTTGAAGTGCTAAAAAGATTAGGGGTTTCTTGTGCTGCCACCTAATTTATCAGCATTAGAAGTAAGCTCATTAAAGTCACCCATGATCAACCATGCTCCTTTTATGTTGGCTACTATCCGAAGGAGATTTTCCCAAACATTTTCTCTCGGACCTTATTAATAAAATGCTTAAAGGATTTAACT
>JAKUCM010004568.1:0-20256 GCA_023374145.1 Lepidium sativum | reverse complement strand
AAAATCTCTTGTTATTGGCTGGAATTATAACTAGTTTTAACATATCGTATGTGCTTGCATTTCACTCTTTGGTTCTATTACTCTATATACTATAGGGATTTGATAACCAAAGGTGTAAAAATCTTGTTATCAGATACAAGCTCTATTTATAGAGGTACAATTAGGTTTCCTCAGCACAAATAAAACCCTATATTCAAAGCTTTGATGCAGTTGGATAAGAGAGAGAAAGTGGAGTTCCCAAGCTTAAAAGTGACATGTCCTTAACTTTGAACTTAGCATAATGAGGACTTACATGTTTTCTTAAGCTTCCAGCAGTCTTCTTGGGTATATTTAGACTCCATTTGAGTCCAAACAGCTTTCCATAACATCTCACTTCATTAGAATCAACATTTGGGACAATTTGAAAATTGTTTACTTTTTGGCTTGCCGTTAACCGTACCGCGGTACACAGAATCTCGACCCATGGTACAAATTTTCTCAGCCTGTTGTATGTACTATCTTAACGCATGGTATGTGTCTGCAAATGCATGACCTAAGGACTCTAATAAATGAACTTGACAAAATGAGATATGAAATGCAAACTATATGAATGAAAATGAAGCAAAACAATGATAAGAATTATGTAAATAATGAGACATATAAGAGGTTGTGGTTGCTTTAGAGTATATTGCTTAGAGATCTGCTGTGTAGGTTGAATTCAAGTTGTTGGAATCCTATAAAAGCACTACTCATATAACTCACCCCTCAAGAATCCATCTTCTTTAATCGTTTACTAGCTTGTTGCTTGCTCTGTTTTACTTTTCTATTGCTCTGTTTTTAGTTCATTTCCTTACTTTATCATTGCTCTGTTCCGCTTTTCTTTATTTTTTCTCTTGATGTTGTGACAGAAAATCTCTTGTTATTGGATTGAATTATAACTAGTTTTAACATATCTTAAGTGCTTGCATTTCACTCTTTGGTTCTATTACTCTATATACTATAGGGATTTGATAACCAAAGGTGTAAAAATCTTGTTATCAGATACAAGCTCTATTTATAGAGGTACAATTAGGTTTCCTCAGCACAAATAAAAACCTATATTCAAAGCTTTGATGCAGTTGGATAAGAGAGAGAAAGTGGAGTTCCCAAGCTTAAAAGTGACATGTCCTTAACTTTGAACTTAGCATAAAGAGGAGTCACATGTTTTCTTAAGCTTCCAACAGTCTTCTTGGGTATATATAGACTCCATTTGAGTCCAAACAGCTTTCCATAACATCTCATTTCATTAGAATCAACATTTGGGAAGATTTGAAAATTGTTTACTTTTTGGCTTGCCGTTAACCGTACCGCGGTACACAGAATCTCGAACCATGGTACGCATTTTCTCAGCCTGTTGTATGTACTATCTTAACCCATGGTATGTGTCTGCAAATGCATGACCTAAGGACTATGATAAATGAACTTGACAAAATGAGATATGAAATGCCAACTATATGAATGAAAATGAAGCAAAACAATGATAAGAATTATGTAAATAATGAGACATATAAGAGGTTGTGGTTGCTTTAGAGTATATTGCTTAGAGATCTGCTGTGTAGGTTGAATTCAAGTTGTTGGAATCCTATAAAAGCACTACTCATATAACTCACCCCTCAAGAATCCATCTTCTTTAATCGTTTACTAGCTTGTTGCTTGCTCTATTTTACTTTTCTATTGCTTTGTTTTTAGTTCATTTCCTTACTTTATCATTGCTCTGTTCCGCTTTTCTTTATTTTTTCTCTTGATGTTGTGACAGAAAATCTCTTGTTATTGGCTTGAATTATAACTAGTTTAAAATATCCTAAGTGCTTGCATTTCACTCTTCTGTTCTATTACTCGATATACTATAGGGATTTGATAACCAAAGGTGTAAAAATCGTATTATCATATACAAGCTCTATTTATAGAGGTACAATTAGGTTTCCTCAGAACAAATAAAACCCTATATTTAAAGCTTTGATGCCGTTTGATAAGAGGGAGAAAGTGGAGTTCCCAAGCTTAAAAGTGACATGTCATCAATGTATTCGGATATACGTTCTTCGACTTACTGCCAACCAAACCATGGAGTGGGATCCTTAACAAAAGGTAACCCTTGATTACCGTCATCAACAATATTGGTCCTTGCACATAAAGTACTAATGGGAACGATCATATAAACACGAACGCGTGGGATCCCATCTGAACGCTCTAGTGAGGCATGTCTGGGTGAGGGTAGTACTAGGTTGGATGACCCCTTAGAACTCGTGTTGAAATTTTTTTGGCATGAGAAAACACAGTGCATTTGTACTGTCGTAGCTCTTAGCTTGCATAATACGACATGTCGATCAAATCCAATTTGAAAAGCCCTATGCGAGAACCACGATGTGTCAATTCTAAAAAGTATCAATGACTAGTTTGTTACCTCAGATTTTGAGTTCCGAAGCATCTTTTGACTATTTTGTGATTCCCACAAAAAATTTGAACAATTCAATTGTTCATATTTGTGGTTTCAATGTATTTGTCAATCTACCCAAAACTGAACCATGAAGTGGGACCCTTTACAATAGGCAAATTTTGATGACCGTCGAAAAAGATATATGCTCTTGCACTTCATATATTAATGGGTGCGATCATACCAACATGAAGGCATTGGATCCTCACATAAGTCAGCAATTAATTGTGGTTAGGCGAGAGTACTACTAGGATGGATGACATTTTGTGAAGTCCTCTGATTACACCTTTTTTCTTTTTTTTTTCTTTTTTTTTGAATGAAAAAACCCAACGCATACGTAACATCGAAACTCTTAGACCTTAGGGAATTACTTGTCCATCACGTCTAGTTTAGAAAGCCTTGAGAGAGAACAAGGATGATGAAATGTAATTTAGTACCATTAGCTTGTTTTTGACTTCAAATTTTTAATTTTGGTGTCTTATATGGTTCTTTTGTGATCTTCTTCAAATTTTGGGAACATAAAACTGTTTTTACTTGTGGTTTCAATGTATTCGGATATATGTTGTTCGACCCACTGACAACCCAACCGTGGAGTGGGATCCTTAACAAAAGGTAACTCTTGATGACCGTCATCAACAATATTGGTCCTTGCACATAAAGTACTAATGGGAACGATCATATAAACACGAATGCATGGGATCCCATCTGAACGCTCTAGTGAGGCATGTCTGGGTGAGGGTAGTACTAGGTTGGGTGACCCCTTAAGTCTCCTCGTGTTGAAATTTTTTTGCATGAGAAAACACAGTGCATTTGTACCGTCGTAGCTCTTAGCCTGCATAATATGACATGTCGATCAAATCCAATTTGAAAAGCCCTATGCGAGAACCACGACGTGGCAATTCTAAAAAGTATCAATGACTAGTTTTTTACCTCAGATTTTGAGTTCTGAAGCATCTTTTGACTATTTTGTGATTCCTACAAAAATTTTGAACAATTCAATTGTTCATATTTGTGGTTTCAATGTATTTGTCAATCTACCAAAACTGAACCGTGAAGTGGGACCCTTAACAATAGGCAAATCTTGATGATCGTCGAAAAAGATATATGCTCTTGCACTTGATATATTAATGGGTGCGATCATACCAACATGAAGGCACTGGATCCTAACATAACTCAGAAATTAATTGTGGTTAGGCGAGAGTAGTACTAGGATGGATGACATTTTATGTAGTCCTTAGATTACACCTTTTTTCTTTTTCTTTCTTTTTTTTTTGCATGAAAAAACCCAACGCATACGTGACATCGTAACTCTTAGACCTTAGGGAATTACTTGTCCATCAATTCTGGTTTAGAAAGCCTCGAGAGAAAACCAGGATGATGAAAAGTAATGTAGTACCATTGGCTTGTTTATGACCTCAAATTTTTAGTTTTGGTGTCTTATGTGGTTCTTTTTGTGATCTTCTTCAAATTTTGGGAACATAAAACTGTTTTTACTTGTGGATTCAATGTATTCGGATATACGTTCTTCGACCCAACCAAACCGTGTAGTGGGATCCTTAACAAAGGTAACCCTTGATTACCGTCAACAACGATATTGGTCCTTGCACCTAAAGTACTAACTGGTACGATCATACGAACACGAATGCATCGGATCCCATTTGAACGCTCTAGTGAGGCATGTTTGGGTGAGGGTAGTACTAGGTTGGATGAACCCTTAGAACTCCTCGTGTTGAAATTTTTTTGGCATGAGAAAACACAGTGCATTTGTACCGTTGTAGCTCTTAGCCTGCATAATACGACATGTCGATCAAATCCAATTTGAAAAGCCCTATGCGAGAACCACGAAGTGGCAATTGTAAAAAGTATCAATGACTAGTTTTTTTACCTCAGATTTTGAGTTCTGAAGCATCTTTTGACTATTTTGTGATTCCCACCAAAAATTTGAACCATTAAACTGTTCATATTTGTGGTTTCAATGTATTTGTCAATCTACCCAAAACTGAACCATGAAGTGGGACCCTTTACAATATCTTGATGACCGTCGAAAAAGATATATGCTCTAGCACTTGATATATTAATGGGTGCGATCATACCAACATGAAGGCACTGGATCCTCACATAACTCAGCAATTAATTGTGGTTACGCGAGAGTAGTAATAGGATGGATGACATTTTGTGAAGTCCTCAGATTACACCTTTTTTCTTTGTTTTTTTCTTTTTTTTTGCATGAAAAATCCAACGCATACGTTACATCGTAACTCTTAGACCTTAGGGAATTACTTGTCCATCAAGTCTGGTTTAGAAAGCCTTGAGAGAGAACCAGGATGATGAAATGTAATGTAGTACCATTGGCTTGTTTTTGACCTCAAATTTTTAGTTTTGGTGTTTTATGTGGTTCTTTTTGTGATCTTTTTCAAATTTTGGGAACATAAAACTGTTTTTACTTGTGGTATCAATGTATTCGGATATACGTTCTTCGACTTACTGCCAACCAAACCATGGAGTGGGATCCTTAACAAAAGGTAACCCTTGATTACCGTCATCAACAATATTGGTCCTTGCACATAAAGTACTAATGGGAACGATCATATAAACACGAACGCATGGGATCCCATCTGAACGCTCTAGTGAGGCATGTCTGGGTTAGGGTAGTACTAGGTTGGATGACCCCTTAGAACTCGTGTTGAAATTTTTTTGGCATGAGAAAACACAGTGCATTTGTACCGTCGTAGCTCTTAGCTTGCATAATACGACATGTCGATCAAATCCAATTTGAAAAGCCCTATGCGAGAACCACGACGTGGCAATTCTAAAAAGTATCAATGACTAGTTTTTTACCTCAGATTTTGAGTTCTGAAGCATCTTTTGACTATTTTGTGATTCCCACAAAAATTTTGAACAATTCAATTGTTCATATTTGTGGTTTCAATGTATTTGTCAATCTACCAAAACTGAACCGTGAAGTGCGACCCTTAACAATAGGCAAATCTTGATGATCGTCGAAAAAGATATATGCTCTTGCACTTGATATATTAATGGGTGCGATCATACCAACATGAAGGCACTGGATCCTCACATAAGTCAGCAATTAATTGTGGTTAGGCGAGAGTAGTACTAGGATGGATGACATTTTGTGAAGTCCTCTGATTACACCTTTTTTCTTTTTTTTTTCTTTTTTTTTTTGCATGAAAAAACCCAACGCATACGTAACATCGTAACTCTTAGACCTTAGGGAATTACTTGTCCATCACGTCTGGTTTAGAAAGCCTTGAGAGAGAACCAGGATGATGAAATGTAATGTAGTACCATTAGCTTGTTTTTGACTTCAAATTTTTAATTTTGGTGTCTTATGTGGTTCTTTTGTGATCTTCTTCAAATTTTGGGAACATAAAACTGTTTTTACTTGTGGTTTCAATGTATTCGGATATATTTTGTTCGACCCACTGACAACCCAACCGTGGAGTGGGATCCTTAACAAAAGGTAACTCTTGATGACCGTCATCAACAATATTGGTCCTTGCACATAAAGTACTAATGGGAACGATCATATAAACATGAATGCATGGGATCCCATCTGAACGCTCTAGTGAGGCATGTCTGGGTGAGGGTAGTACTAGGTTGGGTGACCCCTTAAGTCTCCTCGTGTTGAAATTTTTTTGCATGAGAAAACACAGTGCATTTGTACCGTCGTAGCTCTTAGCCTGCATAATATGACATGTCGATCAAATCCAATTTGAAAAGCCCTATGCGAGAACCACGAAGTGGCAATTGTAAAAAGTATCAATGACTAGTTTTTTTACCTCAGATTTTGAGTTCTGAAGCATCTTTTGACTATTTTGTGATTCCCACCAAAAATTTGAACCATTAAACTGTTCATATTTGTGGTTTCAATGTATTTGTCAATCTACCCAAAACTGAACCATGAAGTGGGACCGTTTACAATATCTTGATGACCGTCGAAAAAGATATATGCTCTAGCACTTGATATATTAATGGGTGCGATCATACCAACATGAAGGCACTGGATCCTCACATAACTCAGCAATTAATTGTGGTTACGCGAGAGTAGTAATAGGATGGATGACATTTTGTGAAGTCCTCAGATTACACCTTTTTTCTTTGTTTTTTTCTTTTTTTTTGCATGAAAAATCCAACGCATACGTTACATCGTAACTCTTAGACCTTAGGGAATTACTTGTCCATCAAGTCTGGTTTAGAAAGCCTTGAGAGAGAACCAGGATGATGAAATGTAATGTAGTACCATTGGCTTGTTTTTGACCTCAAATTTTTAGTTTTGGTGTTTTATGTGGTTCTTTTTGTGATCTTTTTCAAATTTTGGGAACATAAAACTGTTTTTACTTGTGGTATCAATGTATTCGGATATACGTTCTTCGACTTACTGCCAACCAAACCATGGAGTGGGATCCTTAACAAAAGGTAACCCTTGATTACCGTCATCAACAATATTGGTCCTTGCACATAAAGTACTAATGGGAACGATCATATAAACACGAACGCATGGGATCCCATCTGAACGCTCTAGTGAGGCATGTCTGGGTGAGGGTAGTACTAGGTTGGATGACCCCTTAGAACTCGTGTTGAAATTTTTTTGGCATGAGAAAACACAGTGCATTTGTACCGTCGTAGCTCTTAGCTTGCATAATACGACATGTCGATCAAATCCAATTTGAAAAGCCCTATGCGAGAACCACGACGTGGCAATTCTAAAAAGTATCAATGACTAGTTTTTTACCTCAGATTTTGAGTTCTGAAGCATCTTTTGACTATTTTGTGATTCCCACAAAAATTTTGAACAATTCAATTGTTCATATTTGTGGTTTCAATGTATTTGTCAATCTACCAAAACTGAACCGTGAAGTGCGACCCTTAACAATAGGCAAATCTTGATGATCGTCGAAAAAGATATATGCTCTTGCACTTGATATATTAATGGGTGCGATCATACCAACATGAAGGCACTGGATCCTCACATAAGTCAGCAATTAATTGTGGTTAGGCGAGAGTAGTACTAGGATGGATGACATTTTGTGAAGTCCTCTGATTACACCTTTTTTCTTTTTTTTTTCTTTTTTTTTTTGCATGAAAAAACCCAACGCATACGTAACATCGTAACTCTTAGACCTTAGGGAATTACTTGTCCATCACGTCTGGTTTAGAAAGCCTTGAGAGAGAACCAGGATGATGAAATGTAATGTAGTACCATTAGCTTGTTTTTGACTTCAAATTTTTAATTTTGGTGTCTTATGTGGTTCTTTTGTGATCTTCTTCAAATTTTGGGAACATAAAACTGTTTTTACTTGTGGTTTCAATGTATTCGGATATATTTTGTTCGACCCACTGACAACCCAACCGTGGAGTGGGATCCTTAACAAAAGGTAACTCTTGATGACCGTCATCAACAATATTGGTCCTTGCACATAAAGTACTAATGGGAACGATCATATAAACACGAATGCATGGGATCCCATCTGAACGCTCTAGTGAGGCATGTCTGGGTGAGGGTAGTACTAGGTTGGGTGACCCCTTAAGTCTCCTCGTGTTGAAATTTTTTTGCATGAGAAAACACAGTGCATTTGTACCGTCGTAGCTCTTAGCCTGCATAATACGACATGTCGATCAAATCCAATTTGAAAAGCCCTATGCGAGAACCACGACGTTGCAATTCTAAAAAGTATCAATGACTAGTTTTTTACCTCAGATTTTGAGTTCTGAAGCATCTTTTGACTATTTTGTGATTCCCACAAAAATTTTGAACAATTCAATTGTTCATATTTGTGGTTTCAATGTATTTGTCAATCTACCAAAACTGAACCGTGAAGTGGGACCCTTAACAATAGGCAAATCTTGATGATCGTCGAAAAAGATATATGCTCTTGCACTTGATATATTAATGGGTGCGATCATACCAACATGAAGGCACTGGATCCTCACATAAGTCAGCAATTAATTGTGGTTAGGCGAGACTAGTACTAGGATGGATGACATTTTGTGAAGTCCTCTGATTACACCTTTTTTCTTTTTTTTTTCTTTTTTTTTTGCATGAAAAAACCCAACGCATACGTAACATCGAAACTCTTAGACCTTAGGGAATTACTTGTCCATCACGTCTGGTTTAGAAAGCCTTGAGAGAGAACAAGGATGATGAAATGTAATTTAGTACCATTAGCTTGTTTTTGACTTCAAATTTTTAATTTTGGTGTCTTATGTGGTTCTTTTGTGATCTTCTTCAAATTTTGGGAACATAAAACTGTTTTTACTTGTGGTTTCAATGTATTCGGATATATGTTGTTCGACCCACTGACAACCCAACCGTGGAGTGGGATCCTTAACAAAAGGTAACTCTTGATGACCGTCATCAACAATATTGGTCCTTGCACATAAAGTACTAATGGGAACGATCATATAAACACGAATGCATGGGATCCCATCTGAACGCTCTAGTGAGGCATGTCTGGGTGAGGGTAGTACTAGGTTGGGTGACCCCTTAAGTCTCCTCGTGTTGAAATTTTTTTGCATGAGAAAACACAGTGCATTTGTACCGTCGTAGCTCTTAGCCTGCATAATATGACATGTCGATCAAATCCAATTTGAAAAGCCCTATGCGAGAACCACGACGTGGCAATTCTAAAAAGTATCAATGACTAGTTTTTTACCTCAGATTTTGAGTTCTGAAGCATCTTTTGACTATTTTGTGATTCCCACAAAAATTTTGAACAATTCAATTGTTCATATTTGTGGTTTCAATGTATTTGTCAATCTACCAAAACTGAACCATGAAGTGGGACCCTTAACAATAGGAAAATCTTGATGATCGTCGAAAAAGATATATGCTCTTGCACTTGATATATTAATGGGTGCGATCATACCAACATGAAGGCACTGGATCCTAACATAACTTTGTAATTAATTGTGGTTAGGCGAGAGTAGTACTAGGATGGATGACATTTTGTGTAGTCCTTAGATTACACCTTTTTTCTTTTTCTTTCTTTTTTTTTTTGCATGAAAAAACCCAACGCATACGTAACATCGTAACTCTTAGAACTTAGGGAATTACTTGTCCATCAATTCTGGTTTAGAAAGCCTCGAGAGAAAACCAGGATGATGAAAAGTAATGTAGTACCATTGGCTTGTTTATGACCTCAAATTTTTAGTTTTGGTGTCTTATGTGGTTCTTTTTGTGATCTTCTTCAAACTTTGGGAACATAAAACTGTTTTTACTTGTGGATTCAATGTATTCGGATATACGTTCTTCGACCCACTGCCAACCAAACCGTGGAGTGGGATCCTTAACAAAGGTAACCCTTGATTACCGTCAACAACGATATTGGTCCTTGCACCTAAAGTACTAACTGGTACGATCATACGAACACGAATGCATCGGATCCCATTTGAACGCTCTAGTGAGGCATGTTTGGGTGAGGGTAGTACTAGGTTGGATGAACCCTTAGAACTCCTCGTGTTGAAATTTTTTTGGCATGAGAAAACACAGTGCATTTGTACCGTTGTAGCTCTTAGCCTGCATAATACGACATGTCGATCAAATCCAATTTGAAAAGCCCTATGCGAGAACCACGAAGTGGCAATTGTAAAAAGTATCAATGACTATTTTTTTTACCTCAGATTTTGAGTTCTGAAGCATCTTTTGACTATTTTGTGATTCCCACCAAAAATTTGAACCATTAAACTGTTCATATTTGTGGTTTCAATGTATTTGTCAATCTACCCAAAACTGAACCATGAAGTGGGACCCTTTACAATATCTTGATGACCGTCGAAAAAGATATATGCTCTAGCACTTGATATATTAATGGGTGCGATCATACCAACATGAAGGCACTGGATCCTCACATAACTCAGCAATTAATTGTGGTTATGCGAGAGTAGTAATAGGATGGATGACATTTTGTGAAGTCCTCAGATTACACCTTTTTTCTTTGTTTTTTTCTTTTTTTTTGCATGAAAAATCCAACGCATACGTTACATCGTAACTCTTAGACCTTAGGGAATTACTTGTCCATCAAGTCTGGTTTAGAAAGCCTTGAGAGAGAACCAGGATGATGAAATGTAATGTAGTACCATTGGCTTGTTTTTGACCTCAAATTTTTAGTTTTGGTGTTTTATGTGGTTCTTTTTGTGATCTTTTTCAAATTTTGGGAACATAAAACTGTTTTTACTTGTGGTATCAATGTATTCGGATATACGTTCTTCGACTTACTGCCAACCAAACCATGGAGTGGGATCCTTAACAAAAGGTAACCCTTGATTACCGTCATCAACAATATTGGTCCTTGCACATAAAGTACTAATGGGAACGATCATATAAACACGAACGCATGGGATCCCATCTGAACGCTCTAGTGAGGCATGTCTGGGTGAGGGTAGTACTAGGTTGGATGACCCCTTAGAACTAGTGTTGAAATTTTTTTGGCATGAGAAAACACAGTGCATTTGTACTGTCGTAGCTCTTAGCTTGCATAATACGACATGTCGATCAAATCCAATTTGAAAAGCCCTATGCGAGAACCACGATGTGGCAATTCTAAAAAGTATCAATGACTAGTTTGTTACCTCAGATTTTGAGTTCCGAAGCATCTTTTGACTATTTTGTGATTCCCACAAAAAATTTGAACAATTCAATTGTTCATATTTGTGGTTTCAATGTATTTGTCAATCTACCCAAAACTGAACCATGAAGTGGGACCCTTTACAATAGGCAAATTTTGATGATCGTCGAAAAAGATATATGCTCTTGCACTTGATATATTAATGGGTGCGATCATACCAACATGAAGGCACTGGATCCTCACATAAGTCAGCAATTAATTGTGGTTAGGCGAGAGTAGTACTAGGATGGATGACATTTTGTGAAGTCCTCTGATTACACCTTTTTTCTTTTTTTTTTCTTTTTTTTTTGCATGAAAAAACCCAACGCATACGTAACATCGTAACTCTTAGACCTTAGGGAATTACTTGTCCATCACGTCTGGTTTAGAAAGCCTTGAGAGAGAACCATGATGATGAAATGTAATGTAGTACCATTAGCTTGTTTTTGACTTCAAATTTTTAATTTTGGTGTCTTATGTGGTTCTTTTGTGATCTTCTTCAAATTTTGGGAACATAAAACTGTTTTTACTTGTGGTTTCAATGTATTCGGATATATTTTGTTCGACCCACTGACAACCCAACCGTGGAGTGGGATCCTTAACAAAAGTTAACTCTTGATGACCGTCATCAACAATATTGGTCCTTGCACATAAAGTACTAATGGGAACGATCATATAAACACGAATGCATGGGATCCCATCTGAACGCTCTAGTGAGGCATGTCTGGGTGAGGGTAGTACTAGGTTGGGTGACCCCTTAAGTCTCCTCGTGTTGAAATTTTTTTGCATGAGAAAACACAGTGCATTTGTACCGTCGTAGCTCTTAGCCTGCATAATATGACATGTCGATCAAATCCAATTTGAAAAGCCCTATGCGAGAACCACGACGTGGCAATTCTAAAAAGTATCAATGACTAGTTTTTTACCTCAGATTTTGAGTTCTGAAGCATCTTTTGACTATTTTGTGATTCCCACAAAAGTTTTGAACAATTCAATTGTTCATATTTGTGGTTTCAATGTATTTGTCAATCTACCAAAACTGAACCGTGAAGTGGGACCCTTAACAATAGGCAAATCTTGATGATCGTCGAAAAAGATATATGCTCTTGCACTTGATATATTAATGGGTGCGATCATACCAACATGAAGGCACTGGATCCTAACATAACTCAGAAATTAATTGTGGTTAGGCGAGAGTAGTACTAGGATGGATGACATTTTTTGTAGTCCTTAGATTACACCTTTTTTCTTTTTCTTTCTTTTTTTTTTTTTGCATGAAAAAACCCAACGCATACGTAACATCGTAACTCTTAGACCTTAGGGAATTACTTGTCCATCAATTCTGGTTTAGAAAGCCTCGAGAGAAAACCAGGATGATGAAAAGTAATGTAGTACCATTGGCTTGTTTATGACCTCAAATTTTTAGTTTTGGTGTCTTATGTGGTTCTTTTTGTGATCTTCTTCAAATTTTAGGAACATAAAACTGTTTTTACTTGTGGATTCAATGTATTCGGATATACGTTCTTCGACCCACTGCCAACCAAACCATGGAGTGGGATCCTTAACAAAAGGTAACCCTTGATTACCGTCATCAACAATATTGGTCCTTGCACATAAAGTACTAATGGGAACGATCATATAAACACGAACGCATGGGATCCCATCTGAACGCTCTAGTGAGGCATGTCTGGGTGAGGGTAGTACTAGGTTGGATGACCCCTTAGAACTCGTGTTGAAATTTTTTTGGCATGAGAAAAAACAGTGCATTTGTACCGTCGTAGCTCTTAGCTTGCATAATACGACATGTCGATCAAATCCAATTTGAAAAGCCCTATGCGAGAACCACGACGTGGCAATTCTAAAAAGTATCAATGACTAGTTTTTTACCTCAGATTTTGAGTTCTGAAGCATCTTTTGACTATTTTGTGATTCCCACAAAAATTTTGAACAATTCAATTGTTCATATTTGTGGTTTCAATGTATTTGTCAATCTACCAAAACTGAACCGTGAAGTGCGACCCTTAACAATAGGCAAATCTTGATGATCGTCGAAAAAGATATATGCTCTTGCACTTGATATATTAATGGGTGCGATCATACCAACATGAAGGTACTGGATCCTCACATAAGTCAGCAATTAATTGTGGTTAGGCGAGAGTAGTACTAGGATGGATGACATTTTGTGAAGTCCTCTGATTACACCTTTTTTCTTTTTTTTTTCTTTTTTTTTTGCATGAAAAAACCCAACGCATACGTAACATCGTAACTCTTAGACCTTAGGGAATTACTTGTCCATCACGTCTGGTTTAGAAAGCCTTGAGAGAGAACCATGATGATGAAATGTAATGTAGTACCATTAGCTTGTTTTTGACTTCAAATTTTTAATTTTGGTGTCTTATGTGGTTCTTTTGTGATCTTCTTCAAATTTTGGGAACATAAAACTGTTTTTACTTGTGGTTTCAATGTATTCGGATATATTTTGTTCGACCCACTGACAACCCAACCGTGGAGTGGGATCCTTAACAAAAGGTAACTCTTGATGACCGTCATCAACAATATTGGTCCTTGCACATAAAGTACTAATGGGAACGATCATATAAACACGAATGCATGGGATCCCATCTGAACGCTCTAGTGAGGCATGTCTGGGTGAGGGTAGTACTAGGTTGGGTGACCCCTTACGTCTCCTTGTGTTGAAATTTTTTTGCATGAGAAAACACAGTGCATTTGTACCGTCGTAGCTCTTAGCCTGCATAATACGACATGTCGATCAAATCCAATTTGAAAAGCCCTATGCGAGAACCACGACGTGGCAATTCTAAAAAGTATCAATGACTAGTTTTTTACCTCAGATTTTGAGTTCTGAAGCATCTTTTGACTATTTTGTGATTCCCACAAAATTTTTGAACAATTCAATTGTTCATATTTGTGGTTTCAATGTATTTGTCAATCTACCAAAACTGAACCGTGAAGTGGGACCCTTAACAATAGGCAAATCTTGATGATCGTCGAAAAAGATATATGCTCTTGCACTTGATATATTAATGGGTGCGATCATACCAACATGAAGGCACTGGATCCTAACATAACTCAGAAATTAATTGTGGTTAGGCGAGAGTAGTACTAGGATGGATGACATTTTGTGTAGTCCTTAGATTACACCTTTTTTCTTTTTCTTTCTTTTTTTTTTGCATGAAAAAACCCAACGCATACGTAACATCGTAACTCTTAGACCTTAGGGAATTACTTGTCCATCAATTCTGGTTTAGAAAGCCTCGAGAGAAAACCAGGATGATGAAAAGTAATGTAGTACCATTGGCTTGTTTATGACCTCAAATTTTTAGTTTTGGTGTCTTATGTGGTTCTTTTTGTGATCTTCTTCAAATTTTGGGAACATAAAACTGTTTTTACTTGTGGTTTCAATGTATTCGGATATATGTTGTTCGACCCACTGACAACCCAACCGTGGAGTGGGATCCTTAACAAAAGGTAACTCTTGATGACCGTCATCAACAATATTGGTCTTTGCACATAAAGTACTAATGGGAACGATCATATAAACACGAATGCATGGGATCCCATCTGAACGCTCTAGTGAGGCATGTCTGGGTGAGGGTAGTACTAGGTTGGGTGACCCCTTAAGTCTCCTCGTGTTGAAATTTTTTTGCATGAGAAAACACAGTGCATTTGTACCGTCGTAGCTCTTAGCCTGCATAATATGACATGTCGATCAAATCCAATTTGAAAAGCCCTATGCGAGAACCACGACGTGGCAATTCTAAAAAGTATCAATGACTAGTTTTTTACCTCAGATTTTGAGTTCTGAAGCATCTTTTGACTATTTTGTGATTCCCACAAAAATTTTGAACAATTCAATTGTTCATATTTGTGGTTTCAATGTATTTGTCAATCTACCAAAACTGAACCGTGAAGTGGGACCCTTAACAATAGGCAAATCTTGATGATCGTCGAAAAAGATATATGCTCTTGCACTTGATATATTAATGGGTGCGATCATACCAACATGAAGGCACTGGATCCTAACATAACTCAGAAATTAATTGTGGTTAGGCGAGAGTAGTACTAGGATGGATGACATTTTGTGTAGTCCTTAGATTACACCTTTTTTCTTTTTCTTTCTTTTTTTTTTGCATGAAAAAACCCAACGCATACGTAACATCGTAACTCTTAGACCTTAGGGAATTACTTGTCCATCAATTCTGGTTTAGAAAGCCTCGAGAGAAAACCAGGATGATGAAAAGTAATGTAGTACCATTGGCTTGTTTATGACCTCAAATTTTTAGTTTTGGTGTCTTATGTGGTTCTTTTTGTGATCTTCTTCAAATTTTAGGAACATAAAACTGTTTTTACTTGTGGATTCAATGTATTCGGATATACGTTCTTCGACCCACTGCCAACCAAACCATGGAGTGGGATCCTTAACAAAAGGTAACCCTTGATTACCGTCATCAACAATATTGGTCCTTGCACATAAAGTAATAATCGGAACGATCATATAAACACGAACGCATGGGATCCCATCTGAACGCTCTAGTGAGGCATGTCTGGGTGAGGGTAGTACTAGGTTGGATGACCCCTTAGAACTCGTGTTGAAATTTTTTTGGCATGAGAAAACACAGTGCATTTGTACCGTCGTAGCTCTTAGCTTGCATAATACGACATGTCGATCAAATCCAATTTGAAAAGCCCTATGCGAGAACCACGACGTGGCAATTCTAAAAAGTATCAATGACTAGTTTTTTACCTCAGATTTTGAGTTCTGAAGCATCTTTTGACTATTTTGTGATTCCCACAAAAATTTTGAACAATTCAATTGTTCATATTTGTGGTTTCAATGTATTTGTCAATCTACCAAAACTGAACCGTGAAGTGCGACCCTTAACAATAGGCAAATCTTGATGATCGTCGAAAAAGATATATGCTCTTGCACTTGATATATTAATGGGTGCGATCATACCAACATGAAGGCACTGGATCCTCACATAAGTCAGCAATTAATTGTGGTTAGGCGAGAGTAGTACTAGGATGGATGACATTTTGTGAAGTCCTCTGATTACACCTTTTTTCTTTTTTTTTTCTTTTTTTTTTGCATGAAAAAACCCAACGCATACGTAACATCGTAACTCTTAGACCTTAGGGAATTACTTGTCCATCACGTCTGGTTTAGAAAGCCTTGAGAGAGAACCATGATGATGAAATGTAATGTAGTACCATTAGCTTGTTTTTGACTTCAAATTTTTAATTTTGGTGTCTTATGTGGTTCTTTTGTGATCTTCTTCAAATTTTGGGAACATAAAACTGTTTTTACTTGTGGTTTCAATGTATTCGGATATATTTTGTTCGACCCACTGACAACCCAACCGTGGAGTGGGATCCTTAACAAAAGGTAACTCTTGATGACCGTCATCAACAATATTGGTCCTTGCACATAAAGTACTAATGGGAACGATCATATAAACACGAATGCATGGGATCCCATCTGAACGCTCTAGTGAGGCATGTCTGGGTGAGGGTAGTACTAGGTTGGGTGACCCCTTAAGTCTCCTCGTGTTGAAATTTTTTTGCATGAGAAAACACAGTGCATTTGTACCGTCGTAGCTCTTAGCCTGCATAATACGACATGTCGATCAAATCCAATTTGAAAAGCCCCTATGCGAGAACCACGACGTGGCAATTCTAAAAAGTATCAATGACTAGTTTTTTACCTCAGATTTTGAGTTCTGAAGCATCTTTTGACTATTTTGTGATTCCCACAAAAATTTTGAACAATTCAATTGTTCATATTTGTGGTTTCAATGTATTTGTCAATCTACCAAAACTGAACCGTGAAGTGGGACCCTTAACAATAGGCAAATCTTGATGATCGTCGAAAAAGATATATGCTCTTGCACTTGATATATTAATGGGTGCGATCATACCAACATGAAGGCACTGGATCCTCACATAAGTCAGCAATTAATTGTGGTTAGGCGAGAGTAGTACTAGGATGGATGACATTTTGTGAAGTCCTCTGTTTACACCTTTTTTCTTTTTTTTTTCTTTTTTTTTTTTGCATGAAAAAACCCAACGCATACGTAACATCGTAACTCTTAGACCTTAGGGAATTACTTGTCCATCACGTCTGGTTTAGAAAGCCTTGAGAGAGAACCAGGATGATGAAATGTAATGTAGTACCATTAGCTTGTTTTTGACTTCAAATTTTTAATTTTGGTGTCTTATGTGGTTCTTTTGTGATCTTCTTCAAATTTTGGGAACATAAAACTGTTTTTACTTGTGGTTTCAATGTATTCGGATATATTTTGTTCGACCCACTGACAACCCAACCGTGGAGTGGGATCCTTAACAAAAGGTAACTCTTGATGACCGTCATCAACCATATTGGTCCTTGCACATAAAGTACTAATGGGAACGATCATATAAACACGAATGCATGGGATCCCATCTGAACGCTCTAGTAAGGCATGTCTGGGTGAGGGTAGTACTAGGTTGGGTGACCCCTTAAGTCTCCTCGTGTTGAAATTTTTTTGCATGAGAAAACACAGTGCATTTGTACCGTCGTAGCTCTTAGCCTGCATAATACGACATGTCAATCAAATCCAATTTGAAAAGCCCTATGCGAGAACCACGACGTGGCAATTCTAAAAAGTATCAATGACTAGTTTTTTACCTAAGATTTTGAGTTCTGAAGCATCTTTTGACTATTTTGTGATTCCCACAAAAATTTTGAACAATTCAATTGTTCATATTTGTGGTTTCAATGTATTTGTCAATCTACCAAAACTGAACCGTGAAGTGGGACCCTTAACAATAGGCAAATCTTGATGATCGTCGAAAAAGATATATGCTCTTGCACTTGATATATTAATGGGTGCGATCATACCAACATGAAGGCACTGGATCCTAACATAACTCAGCAATTAATTGTGGTTAGGCGAGAGTAGTACTAGGATGGATGACATTTTGTGTAGTCCTTAGATTACACCTTTTTTCTTTTTCTTTCTTTTTTTTTTGCATGAAAAAACCCAACGCATACGTAACATCGTAACTCTTAGACCTTAGGGAATTACTTGTCCATCAATTCTTGTTTAGAAAGCCTCGAGAGAAAACCAGGATGATGAAAAGTAATGTAGTACCATTGGCTTGTTTATGACCTCAAATTTTTAGTTTTGGTGTTTTAATTGGTTCTTTTTGTGATCTTCTTCAAATTTTGGGAACATAAAACTGTTTTTACTTGTGGATTCAATGTATTCGGATATACGTTCTTCGACCCACTGCCAACCAAACCATGGAGTGGGATCCTTAACAAAAGGTAACACTTGATTACCGTCATCAACAATATTGGTCCTTGCACATAAAGTACTAATGGGAACGATCATATAAACACGAACGCATGGGATCCCATCTGAACGCTCTAGTGAGGCATGTCTGGGTGAGGGTAGTACTAGGTTGGATGACCCCTTAGAACTCGTGTTGAAATTTTTTTGGCATGAGAAAACACAGTGCATTTGTACCGTCGTAGCTCTTAGCTTGCATAATACGACATGTCGATCAAATCCAATTTGAAAAGCCCTATGCGAGAACCACGACGTGGCAATTCTAAAAAGTATCAATGACTAGTTTTTTACCTCAGATTTTGAGTTCTGAAGCATCTTTTGACTATTTTGTGATTCCCACAAAAATTTTGAACAATTCAATTGTTCATATTTGTGGTTTCAATGTATTTGTCAATCTACCAAAACTGAACCGTGAAGTGCGACCCTTAACAATAGGCAAATCTTGATGATCGTCGAAAAAGATATATGCTCTTGCACTTGATATATTAATGGGTGCGATCATACCAACATGAAGGCACTGGATCCTCACATAAGTCAGCAATTAATTGTGGTTAGGCGAGAGTAGTACTAGGATGGATGACATTTTGTGAAGTCCTCTGATTACACCTTTTTTCTTTTTTTTTTCTTTTTTTTTTGCATGAAAAAACCCAACGCATACGTAACATCGTAACTCTTAGACCTTAGGGAATTACTTGTCCATCACGTCTGGTTTAGAAAGCCTTGAGAGAGAACCATGATGATGAAATGTAATGTAGTACCATTAGCTTGTTTTTGACTTCAAATTTTTAATTTTGGTGTCTTATGTGGTTCTTTTGTGATCTTCTTCAAATTTTGGGAACATAAAACTGTTTTTACTTGTGGTTTCAATGTATTCGGATATATTTTGTTCGACCCACTGACAACCCAACCGTGGAGTGGGATCCTTAACAAAAGGTAACTCTTGATGACCGTCATCAACAATATTGGTCCTTGCACATAAAGTACTAATGGGAACGATCATATAAACACGAATGCATGGGATCCCATCTGAACGCTCTAGTGAGGCATGTCTGGGTGAGGGTAGTACTAGGTTGGGTGACCCCTTAAGTCTCCTCGTGTTGAAATTTTTTTGCATGAGAAAACACAGTGCATTTGTACCGTCGTAGCTCTTAGCCTGCATAATACGACATGTCGATCAAATCCAATTTGAAAAGCCCTATGCGAGAACCACGACGTGGCAATTCTAAAAAGTATCAATGACTAGTTTTTTACCTCAGATTTTGAGTTCTGAAGCATCTTTTGACTATTTTGTGATTCCCACAAAAATTTTGAACAATTCAATTGTTCATATTTGTGGTTTCAATGTATTTGTCAATCTACCAAAACTGAACCGTGAAGTGGGACCCTTAACAATAGGCAAATCTTGATGATCGTCGAAAAAGATATATGCTCTTGCACTTGATATATTAATGGGTGCGATCATACCAACATGAAGGCACTGGATCCTCACATAAGTCAGCAATTAATTGTGGTTAGGCGAGAGTAGTACTAGGATGGATGACATTTTGTGAAGTCCTCTGTTTACACCTTTTTTCTTTTTTTTTTCTTTTTTTTTTTGCATGAAAAAACCCAACGCATACGTAACATCGTAACTCTTAGACCTTAGGGAATTACTTGTCCATCACGTCTGGTTTAGAAAGCCTTGAGAGAGAACCAGGATGATGAAATGTAATGTAGTACCATTAGCTTGTTTTTGACTTCAAATTTTTAATTTTGGTGTCTTATGTGGTTCTTTTGTGATCTTCTTCAAATTTTGGGAACATAAAACTGTTTTTTCTCTCTCTTTTCC
>JAKUCM010004567.1:0-18416 GCA_023374145.1 Lepidium sativum | reverse complement strand
TAGTTCTATTAGTTTTTCCTTTTTGGTTAACCGAAGAGAAGTCTGAACCGAAACCCAAACCAACTTTCCAGAAGTTACACAATTTCTCACATGAGGAGAATTGATCTATCGCCTATATCAATTAGTTCCGTTAGTTTAATCAACAAAAGGGATGTTTTACACATTTTATCTACTATCAATAACGGTTGATTTTGGACTTAAAAACAATAAGACCAAAGACCTAATTCGTAGAAGAAGAAAAATACGCAAAATCGATTGAGAATTGTATGAAAACCAAACCAGTCCTTATCTTCATATCTCTGGTCCACAACAAACTTAGTTTAAACCTAACTATAAAATTCACAAATAGGTCGAAATATGTGGTTACGAGAGGATTAAAGCATATGCATGGTGAGTGTATGCATGAGAGTGACGAGTCTTACATGCATGGTTGTTATGGGACATGTTATGCTCCCTAGTCCTTACCAGGACTCTTTATTATCAAGTTATACGTACATTTATGGTTTTGTATCATCTTATATGTTATGCTTTTACTGATTGATATGTTCACCAGCTTGTTGCTTCTAGTGCCCACCTGAAATTATAACTTACATTAAATACATTTTTGTTTGATAAAATAACATGTCGGATAAGTGTTCTTAGTAACATTGTTGAGTATCTACTGGAAAAATTATTTTGGATCAAACATGTATGATTAATGTATTAGAGTTATTATTTAAAAGAGTTAAAAATATAAGGATACTTCAGAAAACTTCTAATTTAATGAAGGGTTGAGTTAGAAATGGTTTCCTGTATAAATAGAAGGTTATAGTCCCCACACAACAACTCAAATAAGAAATACAGAGCTGTTCTCTGCATCCCATCAACATAGACATCAAGCTATTTCGGGTTTGTTGTGGAAGAGTCATTGCCAAATCCAGATCATAAGTCATAGATCCTAAATGTACGCTTCTACTTATGTTCTTATTATTCAGAAATTGTTATGTAATTGATTGAGGAAAATCAGTGGTGTTTTTTAATTTACATCTACATCTGCAATTTTTTTTCGTCAAAATTTGTTTTTAAAAAGAATTTTGTAGTTCCACATGATTTTAGGGTTGATTGATATAGCATAATAAGGGTTTAATGCTTTAGAAAAAGGATCATCTATATTTTAACTAAGCATAGAAGGGAGCTTAAAACATTAAACATAATTAAAATATAATTTTATCCTTATTTAAGATATTTAAAATATAATTTTATCCTTATTTAAGATATTTAAAACATAATGAAAATAATATTTAAGATAAATTTATGATGTTTAGTTTTATAATTTTAAATCTAATTATTCACCACTATGCTTATGCTCCTTCCCTACTAAAACTCTACTCTTTACAATTATGGTTATTGTTTAGAGTTTGGGTCACAAATGGCCGGCTCATTAGCCAAGTTCTTGCAAATGCAAGCGGGAGACTCGATCACAGGATATGCAAATGCGAATGCCTTTTGTGGACTTATCACTTGCCACTAAACTAAATGTCACTTGCAAATACTTTTTATTTACAATTTTGATATCACAACTATTTTGAAAATTAATAATTAATTTTTTTCTTTAACCTATTTCATTATTCCAATCGAGTTTTAGCTTTCTATTTTTTTTGTTGTTACCAAAATCTTAATGGATTACAAGATTATAGATTTTATTATATATATCTGGGTAATCTTTTCTCTTTCTTTATATTTATATAAGTGGTCTTGGTAGTTTAGATTGTTTAGTTGCTCTGCCAATTGACATGATTTTTTATATATATTAATGGCTACGGATTATCACTTTTCTCTTCTTATTTTTTATTTTACTTTAACAAAGTGTACTTAATAAATTAAAAACATTTTAGAAGCCTTGTTAAGTGTATTGTATCATATGCTATGATTAGGCTATTATTAAACACTTGTTTTAATTTTATACCATATACGATGAATTCATCTATGTCTCTGACTTCATTGACGATTATAATTATTACTTTGAGATGCTGAGTATAATTAAGAATCATTGTTAACTCTATATTTATTAACATGGACAGTCGAAAATTTTCGTTGGTCAAATTTATTAAATATCTATTTTTACAGTTTTTTAATCAAAATTTAATTTAGAAAATTGTCTAAATTTACATGATAGATTTTAGAGTTTACAGAAATATTAGTAACAAACCTAATTTTATTATTCTGATTGTTTGAAAATAATACATATATGTTACTTTCTAAGAATAAATACAGGCAAATGGCTCTTAGCCTAGTGGCAGACGGTAATTTTATCATTTGCACAACCAGAGATCGAGTACCCCACCTACATCATGTAGGAATTTGGTTATTGGGACGGCCAAGTTGTGGCCCAATATAATTTACCGTTGACAAAGAAAAAAAAATGGGAATCGGAATTTGTCAAAGTGATTAATATTCGTTTATATAGGTTTTTTTATTGAAGTTTAACTCCAGAGTAAATATATATTCTCGTATAGTAAATTTTAAGTTTGTATTATAAATTATATTTTTTTGTTAAAAATAATAATATAGAAATGAATGGTGTAATATACAAGATTTATCATGCGTATAAAGTGTGTAATTTAGAAAGATACGAGAAACTATGATGCGTAGAATCAAATTGTAATCGTGAAGTCGCAATTAGGACAAATTAAACAAGTAAATTAAATCAAGAAGAAAATAAAAGATTAAAAAATAGAACGTTGGTAAAAAAGAGAATCAAAATAATTGGATACTCTTGTCCACGAGAATTGAGACCAAGTCTCTTTCACTCTTGTCCCCTATTTTATTGATCATAATTGTTAGTATTTGGTAACATCAAATCAAATATTCTACTTTCCTTTAAATTTTTTTATAAAGTAACGTCAAATAAAGTAAAACAACAGAAACTTTGGTCATTGAATTCCAATTTGGAGGAGAGATTGTGTAATTGGCTAAGTGCGGAGAGTGGTTGATTAGGAAATTGAAATTATGTATAATATGGTTTAACTTTGACAATTCAACATTTGGCATATTATTACCATGAGATATCAATAAATATATATATATAACAAAACTACATAACTTTTGGCCTGCTTCGTATGAACTTGATGTATTCTACAATTTTACAATTTATATTTTTAAAACTTAGTTTAATTTTTGGTAATAATTAAATCGATAAATTCAATTTATAATTCAATTGGTAATATCTGAGTTTTTTTTCTTTCTTTTTGTAATATAAAATATCATTCCCAGTTACGGTGTTAGAAGATTTGTAAATAAAACATTATAGCTATTGTACATGATAGGCTTGGGCTTAAAAACCGAGATCCGAAATATGAAACAAAACCGACCAAAAAAAAAATGAATCAAACCCGAATCCAAAAAAATACTCTAATGGGTCCTATATATATATACCCGGAAAATCGAATCTGACCCGAACGAGAACCGAATTAAGAACCGAACGGGTACTCGAAATATTTTGTTAAATTTAAGCCTTTATAGACTTATTTTTATTAAATATTTACTTATTTCAAGTTTTTATATAGATTTATATATAAATATCTGAACCAAATCCGACCCAAAAAATAGAAACACCCCAATGAATCCTAAATTAATAGAACCGAAAACTTGAAACCCGAAAAATTTCGAACCTGAACCCGAATGTCCAGTTCTAGTACATGATATATAATATGGAAACCATCACCATAAAGAGTTCAAACCTATACTTCAAATTTTGAATATGTTATTATAGTAGTTCATTAAGTTTATATTGCATTATTGACCTGAATTTCTAAAAATTGAGAGTTAAGTTGCAAAATTTTAAAAGCTTTTTCTTTTCACAAAACCCATGAAAATAGAAACCATAATATTTGTGGTATGGGTGTGGATCCCATCAGGTGACATGATAAAAAAAAAACAAAGAAAATTCAATTTCACTTTGCTGTCTAAATTGATGACAAAGTTGAAAATCTGTCTTTTCCTTTATTATTTTTCTAAAATAAATATTTTTTCACATTCGTCTTCAAGATCTAACTAACACGTTTATCTCTTGATTTTGAAGCTGTATCCTCAAGAACAATAATAATTCAAGTCTTATACTAACATTAACATTGTATAACCAAAAATTAATAAATCCATCAAAGAAAGTACAAGTTATTATAATGAATCATCTAGAAATTATAGGATTTGTTGTTTCATATACTGGAAGTTCTTCTTGATATCTTTCAATTCCAATCGCCGACAAATTATCTAATTCAAACAGATCAGAGCTAGCACAACTTATAGCATCATCATCATCTTCGTCTTCTTCTTCTTCAACAGAGATTTTGTTCTTCTGATAAGTTCTTAGAAGTTCTTTAGCTGCTTCAATGACACGACGATTCTCTTCCATAACTCTGATCTCGAGAGACTCTAACTTTTGATGATGATGATGATGGTGGTGGTGACTAGTTTGACGTTGTTGCTTGTTGTTCTTAGAAGAGTCTTCTTCATCAAAGATAACATTAACAGGACAAAACCGTACAGATCTTTTAGATTTCTCTGTTGAAGATGGAGTTTTGCTCAAGCAAGATCTGGAGAATGATGAAGCAGAGGAGCAAGTGGTTGTTGAAGGAGTGTTGACGGTGGTTGTTGTGTTGATTTGAGTCGGTTTCTTTGTGTTTCCGGTGAAAATGGAGTTAAGGAAAGTAGCAAGACGACCACCAGGAGAAATTGGTTGTTTAACTTTCTTCAAATAAGCTTTTGATTTGGTTTTGAGAAAGCTTCCATGTTCTTGTTTGTTGTTAGGTCTTTGTTCGATACTGGTTTTAATTGGTTTAGGAAGTGAAATCCTTGGAGAAGATTTAGATCTTCTGTAGAAAGAATCTGATTCAGAAGAAGAGACATTGCTTGAATCAGAGGAACTTGAAGTTGAGTGGTTGAAGAAATTAGGTTTTAGGGTTTTAGGATGCTTGGATCTGAAGTAATCGTTAGGGATTTGATTGTGAGTGTTGTTGTCATGGTGTTTTAGCTTGGTGGCTTTCATGGTGAGGTCTGAGGAATCGTCAATGGAGTGGTAAATATGGTCAAGAAGAGTGGAGGAGAAAGAAGGATGATGAAGACGGTGGTTTTTATGATCCCAAGTATCCATTGAAGAAGAAGAAGTGAGTTATATAAGATTGTTGCAGAGAGAAGTGAAGAAGAAGATAATGATAGTGCTGGGATTTTGGTGAAGATGGAGTTTAGTAATGGAGGATTTATGAGTAATGATGAAGAAAGAGAAGAGAGAAAAGAAGCATGCGAATTTTTTTTCTGGTTTTGAGAGTTTGTGTCTGTTTATGTGTTTATGTCTGAACATGAAGCTGACGAAAGTGAAGGGTTCTTAGAAGGATTTCTTAAAAACAAAAATATAAAAAGTAATAAAAATAAAAGTTAGAGTAAAAGAAAAGTCTCTTAATTGAGCAAGATGCGTTTAGTCTAGTGGCAGGTGGTAAGTCCACAAGAGGCATGCGCACTTGCACATTCTGGGATCGAGTTCCCCGCTTGCATTTGCAATATTGCTTCCATTATGTTGTCATTTGTGCCTCAATGTTGACCCAAAAAAAAAAATTGCTTCCATTATGTTGTTGCTACCAAATACCACTTTTTTGAATCTTCCAAATAATTCTTTGAAATCTTGATTTCGAAAGGCGACAAATCGAAAACCTATATATATATATCGTCTGTTAAGACACGACCAATTAATATTTAGATAAAAATTCTTTCTGATATCATTCGATTTTTATTTCAAGGACATACCAGTTTTGAATCCAACACTTGGTTTAGGTTTTCTCCCACTGCTTGGAAGCTTACGGTTTCATGTTCTATTTTACTTCCCAATGTGAGTTCTTTTCACCCTTCCCTTATACTAATGGGATACCCTAATACATTACAAAATTTATCTTTAGCCAATAATCGACTAATAGAAGAAATTGAAAGTTTTGTATCCAATTTGATATTTCCATTATTTTCATTTCATATCCGTAATAGCTATTATATTTTAGTTTTTTTTTGTTGTTTAAATTTTTAAATTTTTGATTTTAGAATTTAATTTTTGAAAATATTTTCATCATTCGCCGAAAAGATTGTACATATGGTTTTATAACACGAAAGGAATATATAAATGGTTGATTGATAACAGCAAAATCCATTGATACTTGGGTCCATTACAGCTTTTTCCTTTCCTTAGATTTATATTTGTAAGTACTAACAATTACACCAACTAAACACTTAACTTAAACTCTTACAACTGTTGGAATTAGCAATTACATAACATTAAACTTCAGCACAAATATTGCAGACTGTGATAATGTAAACATTAGATTAAAAATGGTTTTAGATATAATCAAAATAGAAATACAATTTGTCAAACTTTTGAAAGAGAAAGCTACAGCAAAAGAACCCTAGCTAGTAATATCGATTGACGATTTGGTTTAGAATTTTTATTTGTAAAATGTTGTGATGTGAAAACAAAAATGGTTAATTAAAAGAAGAGCTTTAGTGAATGAATAGTCAAGTAATACGGCTAAGAGGCTCAATCACATAATTTGACATAACACCAACATCCAAACACTTCTCATCAATGGAAATTATGTTGCAACCCACTCACTACCTTATTTCAAAGTTTTATTGCATTTTTATTCTCTTTTACAAAAATTTATTTTACATCTATTCTCATTCGCTATACAAAATTTTATTACATTTTTATTCTCTTTTACAAAAATTTATTTTATATATATTCTCATTCGCTATACAAAAATTTATTATCTGATTTATTTTGCCGTAAATTCGATCTTAATAATAGTTTACTAAATTTCTATCCACAAAATTTTTCTGTCTATTTTTCTATTCTAATAAATCTAGTTTATTATTAATCTATATGTTTTTATCAAACTTTAACTTCCAAAAAATGTCATCACGTATAATAAATTTAGAAATTAAAAAATTTAAATTATAAATCGAATTTTATTGATTTAATTATTATAATAAAAAAATTGATCAATGTTTTTTCTACAATATAATGATCATATAAACTTTAGAGATTAGGTTTTAATTGATATACCAATAAAATATAAATTACCCACTTTGATGGTCTTCACTGTAATTTTTCTTTCTCCTTTTCCTTTATCAAATAAATTCAACTTTTAAAATCTCTATCTTGTTTTTTATTTCACCAAAAGTAAAATTCAATTTTCACCATATGATCATACTTTAGAATCATTTCTATCTTCCCCAACTTCTTTGACTTTTGTCATTCCCTTTTCAGAGGTTAATTAAATTAATAATTATTTGTGATGCATCTTAATTGATAATTATTGAATTAACTACATTAGCTCGTACTTGATATATGCACATCTTAATGACTTTTTGTTAAGAGTAATTATGGTTTATTTTTGAGACAAATATAATTCTAAGGGAAACTGTTTCACTCAAACATGTATATATATATATGAATATACTAAAATTTAAACCTTTTGATAGGTGTAATACAAATAAAATAACAACTTTTAATAGGTATTATGCTGAGAAATTGTGTTTGGTAGTTAAAATTTTGTTGTCTTACCAAAATTCAGTTTTAGATAATTATATCATTTTAAATAATATGATTTGTCGAGGATAGGTGACCCAGTGGTGTAGTCACTTTACAAATTTTTAAGGCATCAGGAATCGAACCCCCTACTTGTAGTAGTAGGAAGAGATTTAAAAATCGGTAGGCTAGTTAAAAAATATATATATATATATATATATGATTTAGGATTTAGATTATAGTGTAGCATGTGATTTATACATGAAGGTATTTAAATACAGTTAGCTGTAACCAAAATATTTTATTATTATTAAAAATTGATATGCTTTTACTTTTAGCCGCAATTCCTTTGTAAATTTAGTATGTGTGATCCAAATCTTAATAAAATCATTTATAAAAAAAATTGAAAATATAATTAATACTGATGATAAAACTTGCATGCGTTACGCGTATTCGTACTATAGTTTATAATATTCAAATATTATTAAACAATTTTGTACTTTACTTTACTTATTTTTGGCTGAGACAACTTTTATTTAGATTACAATAAGTAGAAAATGGAAATAATAATAGTTAAAGAGTTAATGAGAGCATGTTCTAAAAGTTAATGGTGCTCATTTGCTAAATGATTACTCTCGTGGGCTAACTCTTAAGATTCATTTTTTTTTATATAAAACTAATTTTTATTTCTTCATTTTGAATTGATTACTATTGCGCAAACAATTTTAGAAATGTTAACAGTATAATAAAATGTGTTAGGCATTTGTTTGATTATGACCAAGAGTCTACGAGATTTTTATTTGCAAACAATTAGATTAATATAACTCGATCCATATTCAAATTATATTTTCACAAAAACAATATAATATACATAGAGATGATGTGATTCTCTAAAATAAATATAATATATATTACTTTCTATAGTAAACAGTATTTACAAATCTAAAACTAAAATATTTGTTTTTAAAACTAATTCGTCATATCATTTTGAATTAATTTAAAAGTAAGCTCTTCTAAATCTGGTGATTAGCAAGTGGTATTTAGCGTAGTGGCAGGTGGTAAGTCCACAAGAGGCATGCATATTTGCATATTTTGGGATCGAGTCCCCCCTCTTACATTTGCAAGAACTTGGCTAATGGGCCGGTCATTTGTGGTCCAATGTTGCCAAAAAAAAAAAATCTGGTGATTGTATTTTCATTTAATGATTTAAGTATCTAAAATTCGATTACTATATATAAAATAAAATAAAAATTTTGATTATAGACTAATTTTGTTAATCTAATCGGCTAAACAAAATTTTTCAGGCGGTAAGTTCACTTAAGGCAACGCATTTGCATAACCCGGAATCGAATCTTTATATCTACATTATATAAGAATTTGACTATTGGATCGGCGAGTTGTGGTCCAATATAATCTACCGTTAACAAAGAAAAAGAACAAGATTTTTCTAAATTAAAAGATGATAGTTCTATCTGCATATAGTTAGAACCTAAATATGTTGGATAAAACTACTACATAGAATCAAATTTCAGAACCGAAAATCTTAAATATAAATTTTCAACTACATTATTGATAATAGTTTTTCCTTTAAATATATTAGTTTATATATAACTAAATGTAAAATGATCGTCCCTTCAAATCCACGAAACTTCCCACTGAGAACACTTTCTTTTTGGACCGGACCCATTCTTGTTCACTTTTGCTGTTCTTCACTTTTTATTTAATATAACAAACAGTTTAATATAATCTTGTATTCCTGTCTTAAACCAAACGAAACTAAATTAGAATCTATACAAATAATATCATAAGATCTGTCCTTAACGTGTACAAACAATAACCAAAATTTTATATTCAATATTTGAGAAAACTTTACTTAATCTCGAATATATCTGCCATTTAAAAACATTCAAAATAAACTAGTATATTTAGCTTGAATATTAGCTTGAAGTGTTTAATAAGATTAAAAAAATTTAATATATAACACTTAAATTCTAAAATTTATCACACAGAAATATGTAACTATCTAGAATCGACAAATACAAAAATTTAATAATACTATTATTTATATTTTTTTGTGAACTAGTTTAATGGCTTTTAAATCTCGTTTATATTACTGTATGTAGGGGATTCGATATCTGGTGTCTTGAGGATTTATAAAATGACTACACCATTAGATCATAAATTATCGACATTTTATTTTTATTTTGAATATATAAATAAATAAGTTTGATCAAATTTCTTCTATATTTTAATATATGTTGATTTCTACGATATTTTCTCCTCATTTATTGGAAAAATAAAATTGAAATTATTATGAATTGCAGAGCTTTGCACGCATGTGCTCACTAGGTTTATAAGAAAATGACAGCTTCTCATTACAAACAAAATTATGTTTGTGCATGCAATAAAAGGAGATTCATTTCATTAAACCTTGAGAAAGAAATTACAAAAATTCATAATAAAAAATCAACAAATTTAGGTTTTAGGTCTAAGAACTTAGGCTCTTGACTACCTAAATTAATCATGACACTTTCTACATAAAGATTAAATTTTAATATATCTCTCAAGGGAAGGGTCAAGTAGAGCTTAATTGCTCATCATTTTCTCCTTAAAAAGACTTCATTATTCAAAGATAATGTCACCTAATATAATTCTAAATCTTCTCATTGATGAACCCTATTCTATACATAGACCTCTCAACCAATTTTGAGTAAAATTTAATTTATAAACTGAACTTAGAGCTGCCAAAGACATAGTAATAAGTCTAATTAGTAATTACTTAGAGCTTTGACTGTTATGAACCTAACACATATCATTAGAGACAGGAAAACAATTGATTAACATTTTAATGTTTATTATAAATTAATCTTTAGTTAGTCATGTACTCATCATGTACATGTTTCGACTTCACTATTTCAAAAAAAAAAAATTATCACCTATTTTTTCTTATCATAATAAAAATTTTTATTGTCAAAGACAGATTATATTGGACCATAATTGGTAGGCGCAATAGCCAAATTCTGGGGGGACTCGATCCCTGGTTGTGCAAATAAAATGCTTTAAGTGGACTTACTGCCGGCCACTAAGGTAAAAACCATTTGTTTTTCCTCCGTTATTTTTAAGAAGTAGTTTTGATTCACAATAGGAGGTTTTGAAAATTAGAAAATTTTCATTCGCCTTATCTAATTTCTATCTTGTATAAATCAAACCAGAAGAAAACAAATCAACCTTTAACCAAAAAAAAACAGAAAAACATTTTGGTGAAAGAAAATAAAATAAAAAGAGTATTAGTTACTCCAAATTACTCAAGGCAAAGAGGTTAAAAGTCGATAGAGAGCAATCATTTCTCAAAAGGGTAAAAGAGATAAGAAACTAATAGGCACTTGATTAAGATTCTAGACCGATTTCTGAAACTAAAACCTAATTTTCCAAAAATGTCAACAACACCGTTTTTAGATTCTTCTGTGACATGTTTTCATAATCATTTTAGTGTACAAAAAGAAACCAAAGTAATCACTAAGATAATCAACTTAAGAACTCATTTTAAACGATGCTTAGTTAAGAAAAGTGATTGAGATTCAATCTTAGTGCAGAAGAAAAGGTTAGGGTCAAGCTCAAAAATCGATGTTTCTTTATGGAAAATTCGATTACATGAAAGAAATGTTTTTGAGGATCCCAATAAAAGAAGAAAAGCAGACACAGAACTCAAAGAAGAACAATGACAATACAATCTTTTGTTTGAAACAGCACTTAAAAAACAACAGTAAATCTGACCTCAAATCCCCAAAACTCTTTGATAGTGTAAAGAGGAAAGGAACAAGACATTGTTAAAGGAACACAAACACTTAAACGACAAAGCACATGCATCACAAGTCATTGTTCTTCTTGTTTTTCACAATGTTTTTGACTTAACCAAATCTGTTATACTAAAGTAGGGACATGAACTACGCTCTACTTAGTTTTGAAAATTAGATTATGTTGTGTCTCTTTGCCTTAGAAGCTTTTGATACCAAAGGAATTTGTTGAAGAAGAGATTACATGATAGTGGTTCACATTGAACTACAAGAACTTAAGACATATATATATATATATATAGAATAGTAAATAGTGTATGATTTGGAAACTTTTTAATCTATTTTTTTCTTCTATCTTTATTTAACCTAATATAAAAATTATACATTATTTCTGCATAACAATATTCAAAGTTTTTTTAAAAATCATATATTGCTCAAAATATAATATATATATTAATTATTTGATAATTATGAATAATTTAATAAAAACACATATCATTTAGTAAAAATATGTATCATTTTACATTACGACTTAGTTTAGACAAACTGAAAGCTCGATTCCAATTCTTTTTATCTTTTTGTTAAAAGGTTTTTAAGATTCATCTTCTCTTTACTCTAGTGAGTTCTAAAATTCGTACTAGACCAAGTGAAAAATAATATTTTAATATTCATATTATAAAAGTTATAAAATATTTTAAACTAAAATGACTTAAAATATTTTGTTGATAGTATATAATATGGAAACATCTTTCGATTGTATATATATATATATATTTTTTTTTTTTTGTCAATTAGCCTACTAATTTTTAAAATCCTGCTCCTACTATTATAGATAGGAGGTTCGATTTCTGGTGTCTTGAGAATTTGTAAAATGAATATACCACTAGATCACCTGTCTTTGGCTTCGATTGTATATCTAAAATTCCAAATATTATTTTAGTTGAATTTTGCAGGACACTAGAAGAAAAGAAAAAGTTAAGCAGAAAATGTTTTTGACTAAACTATAAGGTCTTTTAAACAGATAAATAAATATGGAATGAAAAAGGTATCCCACGCGCTTATAAATATCTAAATTCCTAATTTCTCGAGAATTTTGGCCACACGCGCTTAACTCGCGCTTGATGCGCGTGGGTTAGTTTAACGCGATCGACTTCTATCTTCGTGGGCTTTGGACTTCTTCTCTTAAGGCCTGTTTCTTCTTAAAAAGCCCAAACGCGAAATCTGTTTCATTTCTTCCGGTTCAATTTAAGTTAACCGGTCCAATTCAGAAACTAAACCAATTCGGGTCTAAATATTTACTGGATTTGAAACAAAAAGCCTTTTATTGAAGCCCAAATAAAGCCCAATTTAGAAAGACACTCCTAACAGTCTCGTCTTCTTGCTACTACTGTTTCTAGTTCTGACATAATCATCATCTCCATTGAAAAGACTGTGAAAATAAAACCAGTTTTATTCAAACCCTAACAACTAATAAGTCATGTCTCATGTCGTGTCTATTTTATTACCGTTCTGATTCTTACTGATCCCTAAAATGTTACTGTTTTTATTTTTTGTCAACCGCTTATTATATTGGGTTACAATCGGCAGGTCCAATAGCTAAATTTTTATATAATGTATGCATGAGAACTCGATCCCGGATTATGCAAATGCGCTGTCTTAAGTGGACTTACCGTCTGCTACTAGAATAGATGCCATTTAAAAATGTTACCGTTTAGAAATATTTTTTCATATTATTTTTTGATCATATAAGTCTATATAAGACGCCTTAGAAGTGGAGGTTTCTACATACAGCGAGATGGTGGTGAGGATTTTTGAGCGACCGGAAGACTGGACTGCTTTTCGTCTGTGTCACGAGAGGTTCGCGAGGTTATGCTCGCTTTTCTTGGTGTTCTCCTTGTCAATTATCCCCCGGCTGATCAATTATAAAGCGGATTGTTTATCCATCGGGCTAGAGAATTCCTTTACGATCGATGACTCCTTATTTGGTGGTTTTTATATTGTATGTCGTTGATAAAAAAAGAGAAAAAAAAAATCTATATAAGACCCATTAGACCAAATCACATTTAAGTTTTACCTCTCTGTTTTGTTTTTCTCTCAATCTCTATTTCTTCTATGTCTTCTTCTTAAAACGAGTTTCACATTTTGAGTAATCTATTAGAGTTTGTTCGATTCATTAAGCAAAAGTGAAGACTATCGTAAATGGATCGAAGCAACTTGCACATCGACTATATTCTCAAAAGGTATTGTTTCAAAGTTTCTATCTTCGAATTTAGTTTGAATTTGAGCTCTTACTACGTTTCTTATTGCTCAAAGTTTTGATTGTCTTCTCCATATTTATCATATTATACCATTTCATTACTTATCACATTAACCAGGTCATGTTTTTCTTACTCTCTTTCTAAATGTTAATAATTTTTAATAGTAGAAAATTAATATATTCTAAAGGTTTTAAATTTTTGGTTTCTTTTTTCTCGAGTTTTAAACTTTTATTTGAAAAATTATTTTGAATTTTTTTAAGAAAAGTTTAAAACTTGAGAAAAGAAATCAAAAATTTTAAGTGACATTTAGCCTAGTGGCAGGTGGTAAGTACACAAGAGGCATGCGCACTTGCATATCCTGGGGATCGAGTCCCGCCGCTTGCATTTGCAAGAACTTGACTAATGGACCGGTAATTTGTAGCCCAATGTTGATAAAAAAAAAAACGAAACCAAAAATTTTAAATTCAAGATTAAACTTTTTTTAGTTTTTACAATTTCGATTTGTTTTCTAATTACTTTTTATTCTGATTTATTTTCAAAAAGTTTAAACTTGAATTTAAAATTTGAACAAAATTTATATATAGATGTTTTAAAAGAGACAATTTATATGATTAAACCTTATCTCTCAATTTTAAGGTTGAAATGAAGTATCAAACCATAACAGGAAATCCTGAAGTTGATTCATCTAATTGGATTAATAAAATAATCTAACAATAAGCAAGAACAATGTAGAAAGAAATTGTATGGTTTAGCTTCTTTTTTTGTTCAAGTTAAAAACTATTATAAGAAAAAAGTCTTTGTTAATGAAATTTTTGTTGTTGTTCTTTTTGTCTTGTAGCTGCTCCACTTAATAATACAAGTCACAAGTATTGTTGTTGTATCCGAGCTCTGTTCTGTTCCCACCATAGCCTCGCATGTGTTTCTCCAAACTTGTCTCGGCTACAGAACAATACAAGGAGCCAACGTTATTCTCAATGTTAGGAAGGACTATAGAACCATGTGTGTGTTGTGTTATGTACCTGAATCGTACGCGTCTAAGCTCACGATTACCATCTGGCAAAGCTCTGATAGTAATGTAGATACCAGGCTCATCTTGTTCTACCCATTCATTTGCCATGTCGCTTGCATTACTCACTGAAACCTCCTCGGATCGATCTACTGAGCTACTTCTAGCTGAACCATCAATAGACGATGTTTCAGTCTTGGTTCCACTAATGCTAGAGAGTTTTGGTGTTGAAGCAAAACCAGAACAGCCTGGAATATTGCTGCGAGGGCGCTCTTTTTCCAGAGGTGGAGTTACAGGACTGTTCTTCACAGACTGCATTTGCGAGCCCTGGCACAACAAGGGTATTCCAAATAGTCTATTTAGTAACTAAGTACAAGAATGCATGTTAAAGCTTCAAGTGGCAACATTGTATAGCCCCAAAGAGAGATATATACCACAGAAAGATTTTGTTATATCATATTACCCCATCTTCAGATACAGGAGGAGTTGGAAACGGTACACTCTGCTGATTGAACTGCTGCACGTTGTATAACTCCATGACCTTCTCGAAATTCTCTGCCCACCACCTTTGAGCTTGCCATTTATTGAACATCTCACGGCTGCAAAAGTAGAAATTTTATAACATCATCATATAGCCTCAAATCAGCAACACTCTTACTAGCCACAAAGGAAAACGGGTCTGACATGTGACACAGAAATTCAGTATCAACACATTACATACAAGGAATCCCCAACAGCTAGAGATACCAATTCTGAGGCCAAAATAACCAGTTTTAACAGCACCACAAGAAGAGCTCTCGGTAAAACCATTGACAATCAAAGACTTGTTAAGTTCAGGGTCATCTCGACTTCAATTGACTCAGCAAATATAGAAGTAGCAACAGTTCCTAATAAGTAGTCCCGCAGATGATAAGGGGAAACAAACCCTTATAATACAGCAAAAGCTGATACACAACAGTATATCCAGTTCAATATAACTAGAAACAATTACCTGAACCGAATCCTCTTGAGATCATTCCCTCCCTGAGGCAATGACACAAAGGTGATGAGAACACCAGGCTCAACTTGCGCGACCCATTCCTTGGCCTCATCTTCCTCCATAAACACTATAGATTCTGTTCTACCACTCATGGACTTTGGTGTATTTTCTTCACTAGAAAGCCCTTTTAATCTAGACTCCATTTCCTTACCCCAAATTTTTGGAGTTGAGCTTGCAGTCTCAGCTCTTTGGTATGCATAATGGAATCTTCCAGAATTCGAAGCAGCATCTGAACCAGCATAGTTTCTGTTCTGATTCCGGTTTGATGTTCCGGAACATGGTTTGCAGTTTTTGTAAGCCCCTGACGCTTTTACTGCCATGTCTTTTAGCTGAAATGAACAGAAGTCACAAACATACAAGAAGTCACATGTTTTGACAAGATAGTGACTGATATAATTCAGAGGAATAAATGTACAGAAAAACTCCTTAGATTAAGACCAGAAGTCAAATCTCTACCAAACCAAAAGTCATGCTTTATTTTTTAACATTTTCTCTTAAAAATTAAAACCAAACAATCCATGAAAGTGAACTCAGAAACAAAAATCTACCTGTGAACCCAGTGATTTAATCGATTGCTTAGTCCCAGGGGTTGTAATAACTCCGTCTTCTTCATCTTCTTGTTGTGATATAGGTCCACCATTGTTGGTGTTTAGCTGCTTCGTGCAAGCTATACACGTGAACATCTCTTTTACAGTATACTAACCCTAAAAATTTACAGAGATCAAGCCAAAATAGAAGAAACCCCAGATGGCATTTCACTTGCAACAGCTCCAAGTCTGTAAATTCAATTTGCTCATCTTCTTCCTAAAACGCAGAGTTCTCTCGATCACAAAAACCCAGTGATGATGAGCTCAAATTAACGGCGGTTGAATCTGTTCAAAAAATATAAAGTACGAACCTTTAAATCTGAGCAAGGTGAAAGTTTACAGATTTAAGCATTCTTGTGTTATGAGAGCACAGATCCAAAACTTCGACTCAAAACCCTAAATTTGTTTATGATTTCGAAACCCAAAGTGAATAAGAAAACAAAAAAAGGTTTATTTTTTCAAAACCCGAAATGAAAACGTAAGTTGAGAAGATCTGGAAAAGCTAAGAACTTCTTACCGTTAGTGATGAAGAACAAAGAACACAGAATGTTTTATCACAGATCTCTATTGAATTTGTTATTCACAAATCAGAAACAGAGCTAAACAAAAACCTAAAAGAGTAATGAGACTGAACACAAACACAGACACTTCTCTTAAAAAGGTGAAGATTGGCCTAATTAGTAACCGCTGAATCGGCTCTATGTCGCGGAATTTTTTTAAATTAGTTAAATTTAATATAGTTATTGTTTTATATATAAAAAATATATTTTATAAAAAGTATTTAACATTTAAATTAGCTTTTTCTTCACTAAAGTTGTCTGCTTAACCTGACTAATATGATTAAAATTTTAACTAATATAGATTATATCCAATTTAATTATTGACACACAAAAAAACACTAAGAATTAGAATACTTATATATCCAATATTATAATAAGATATCTACAAATTTATTGTTATTTGAATTATTGGTTTATTCCAAATTTCTAACAACACAATTTTATATTATGTTATATATAAAATAAAAATAAAAAATCATCGAAAATTTTATAATTTATAAATATAAAAATTAAAAATTTTGTTTTCAAACTATATAATCAATCATTTGATGTTATTAAGATATAAATTTACAATTAATATATTTTTCAAATTTATAGAATATTTCATTTTAATTTTAATAAAACAGATTGTATAGATCGACTAATCACCGTCTGAACTGTCTAATTACAATCAAAACTGTCTAAATTATTTTCATCCGCCTAATTCATCCGATTTTTTTTAATCGAAACAGTCTAAATTCGGCTAGCGCCTAGGCCGATTTTCAAACACGGATAATAATACTATGCTTAAAATGTAAATCACTCCTTCCAAATAAAACTAGATCCATGAGTTTTTTTATCAAAAAAAAATCACTAAACTAGATCCACATGATGTCGTATTTTATTGTTATAGTTATATTTTGAAATTTTGGTATACAGTATAACTCAACATTTGTCATACCAATTTAGGTAATTAATTGGAAATCGGATTGAAAATATTACAAAAGTAACTACTTAACCATTTTATTTCAATACATTTTCTATGGTATATTTTTTTTAAAAAAAGATTGATAATGTAAAAACGTATTCATGTCGGAAAAATAGCAACTACTTTTTTAAGTAAGAGATACCAAACACAACGGTCGATTAATAAATAACTACACTCTTCACTTATTACCGTTACTCCATCTCACATCATTCTATTACAACATAGATGTTTTGTCGATTTAAATGAAAAAAACCTTGAAGTAGTAGTGAGCTAAATCCACACAAAATATATACAGTAGTGTAGTGTTATCTCTATGTTTGAGATTATTTTTTTTGTCAACTAGTCACTGACTTTTAAATCTTACTCTTACTAGTGTCGGTCGAGGGTTTGATCTCTGGTGTCTTGATGATTTGTAAAGTGACTACACCACTGGATTACCTATCATCGGCATCATTTAAGATTTATAAATGATCTAATTATAATATTTTTTTGATTTAGTTTTTTTTTTTATAACTGTAAAAATTCTAAAAAAATTCTAGGTCCAAAAACTAATCCCAATATCCAGTTTCATGCTTTTAATACGGTTTAGATGGTTAAAACAATTTGAATTCAGAATTCTCCTACCTAAACTTTTTATAGATTTAGTTCTTGTTAAATAAACT
>JAKUCM010004566.1:0-22731 GCA_023374145.1 Lepidium sativum | reverse complement strand
GAGAGAGAGAACCACACATTACTGTATTTTATTTTCTTTTACGTATGAACTTATTTTATTCTCCATCTAGTACAACTAAAATAATTTTTATGTACGTTGTTTTCTTCTTAAACATTGTTTTCTTATTCAAGGGTTTTTCTATTGAATATCTTCTTAAAAATTATAAAATATAAACTATGATTATGACTAAATAAAATCTTAATATTTTATAATTATCCATTAACAAAATTATTCAACATATCATATATAATGATCAAGTATCTTATTATATTTAATTCGACAAAGTAGGGTGTTTCAAAATTATTCATAAACAGGATTGCTCCACATATTAGATTTAATGATCAAGTATCTTATTATATAATATATAATGTTTCAAAGTTACCCATTAACCAAAATTGCTCAACATGTTAAAAAAAACAAATATTTTTCTGTATTTAATGATCAAGATCCAATGATCAAATATTTTTCTGTATTTATATATTAAAAAGCAAAAGATAATTATGCTTAAAATAAATTTTATAAAATATTTATCTTTTATCACAAAATAGTTATCTTATACATAATCCTAATATAAAAATATTAAAAAATATTTATTTTATACTAAGTATAAAATTAATTAATATTATATTTTTAAAATAATAAAAATAAATTTCGAGATAAAACAAATACTTTTATATTCTTTTTTTGTCAACTAACTTACTAACTTTTAAATCCACCCCAACTATTTCAAATAGAGGGTTCGACCACTGGTGTCTTGAGGATTTGTAAAATGATTACACCATTGGGGCACCTGTCATCGATAATACTTTTATATTCTTAACAAAATAGTTTTAATAGATTATAATTGTCGATACTTTTTATGTATGTCTATTCTTTAAAAATTATTCTCACAATGAAAATAAGAAAAAAAAATTATAAATCTCTTTTTATCTCTTAATACTTCTGAATGATATTATATAAAATTAGGTTTAGTAATTAACAATATTGTTTCCACCTATCAAATTTGATGACCAAGATTTGGGAATATTTTTAAATATTATTTTGTTTTAAATATTTATATTTACCAGAAAATATTTATTTCTACTCACATTCCTAACATGAAAATGACTATAAGTAATTATATATTTATAATTATAACATTTTATCATATAAAGGTGAGTCTCAAAAGTTAGTAATCAACATAATTCTTGTACATATCAAATTTAACGATTTCAAATTTTGTTGTACCCTATTATATATTAAATTAGGTTTTTAAAGTTAGTAATCAACAAATTTTTTTTACATATCAAATAAAAAAATAAAAAAATATTACAATATCTTATTATAAAGTTGCCGCGGGTTTAAAAGTTAGTAATTAATAGCGACATAACCCAAAATAATTCAAGTGTCTTTCAAGATTCAAGAATGGATTTCCACCATATATCCAAGCTTTCCATTGCCTTATGAGTATCTCCACATGATTACTTTATATGTGTATTTTAAGGATGTATGATTCAATTAGTTTTCTGTTATATAAAATTGGGTTTCAAAAATTAGTAATCAACAAATTCTAAAATATTATCCTATTATATAAAGTTAAGTTTAAAAATTAGTAATGAACATGATTCTTCCACATGTCAAATTCAACTATTCAAAACTTTTTAATATCCTATTATATAAAATTTGGTTCGAAATTAGTAATCAACATGATTCTGAAATACTATATTATTATACAAAGTTGAATTTTAGAAGTTAGTAATCAACGAGATTGTTCCACATGAAAAATTTCAATTACTCAAAAAAATTTGTATCCTATTATATAAAGTTGGATTTCAAAATTAGAAATCAATATGATTCTGAAATAATATCCTATTATATAAAATTGGATTTTAAAGCTAGTAATCAACAAGATTCTTCGACATGTAAAATTCAATGATTCAAAACTTTTAGTATCCTATTATATAAAGTTAGGTTTGAAAATTAGTAATCAACATGATTTTGAAATACTATTCTATTATATAAAGTTGAGTTTTCACATGTTAAAACAAACGATTCAAATCTTGCAATATTCTATTATATAAATTTGGGTATCAAAAGTTAGTAATCAACAACATTATTCCACATGTCATATTCAACGATTCAAAATTTTGCAGTACCCCTTTTATATAAAGTTGCATTTCAGAAATTAGTAATCAACATGATTCTTAAGTATTTTCCAAATATAATACATGTATATTTATATATTATTTTTCATAAATAAAAACATAAAAAGCTGTTATTGTGAGATGTTTCAATTAACATAAGTATATATATATATATATAGATCTGTCAAATATATCAAACAAACAAAAATAAATTATTTAGATATAAAACAATTTTTTAACCCCAAAAAGAACTTTATTACTTTTTATAATAACATAATTTTATTTAGACTTTTTAGACAAATATAAAAATTAAATTTATATCAATCAAATTATTTTATTTTTAAATTCAATATAATTCCACTAAACATATAAAAGATTGTATAATATTAATCGTCACAAAAGATAAAATGCATTTAGTTTTGTATATAATATGAAACAATTATGTTTTTCCTAAAACTTTTTATAAAATGAAAGAGTAATATGATTAATAAGGTTTCTGAGAGAAAAACGTTTGATATCTGGGATATATATACTTGCTCACGATAAAACTACAGAATCATGACTATTTCATCAGATATATAATTAATCATTGCAACCTAATATGTGTTTAAATTAATAAAAAAAATAATGATTAAAAAGATTGTTGTGGCGCCCGCATATAATAGAAATTGTGATTCTCTTTTTATTTTATTTTTACACAATTATTAAGAGACGTCATCTTAAAATTAATCTAGTGGCAGTTAACTTACACAATTAAGGATCGAGTTCTTTGCCTATATTATGTAAAAATTTGACTGTTGGGGGATCGGCCAGTTTATGACCTAATATAATTTATTTAATGACATGCGGTAAGTCCACATAAGACAGTTCATTTATACAATCAGAGATCGAGTCCCCTGCTTACATTATGTAAGAATTTGACAGTTTGATCGGTCCGTTGTGGCCTAATATAATTTGCGGTTGACAAAAAAAAATTTGATTTGCTGTTTGCTTTTCAACTTTGTCGTATTCTCTATTCATTTTCCGTTTGCCTTTGTGTTGTTCACGTCCACGGCGCTTCCTCAGCCGCCGATTTTTTTTATTTCCCAAAATACCCACCAACCCGAGCACCAATCCCCAACCACGCACCCTAATCCTCTTACCATACAACCACCCAATGAAAACACGCCACTTCATCAGTCAGATATAAAATACCAGATTTAACCTTAGTAGTACACGTGGCGTGTCTTGGTTTGGTAACAGAGCCTGAGTCTCTCGTGCTGTTCGTGTTTATAAACCCCTTCATATCTTCCTTGATGATCTCCACCTTTTCCTCACCAGATATTTCTTCTTCTTCTTCGTCACTGATTCTGTCTCAGTTAAATCGTTCCTCTGTGTGTGTCGTTTTGGTTGGCGAAGACAATGGAGGAGTTAGATCGCTCACGTGCTTTTGCCAGAGACGTTAAGCGTATCGTCGTTAAGGTTCATCTCTCTCTATCTCTGTTGCTTTCTCCGAAACGTTCGCATTTCTCAGATTTTGTTTGGTTGATTTATATTTTTGTTGTTGGTTTTGTTATTTCTCTTGGCGTTGTTCGTTCGTTGATCTGTGAAGTGTTCGTCGTCGTTGGTTGATGTGGATTTGGGGTAGTGTGTTTAATTTCTATTTTATGCTTATCGATAAAACCTGTCGTAATGTTATATAAATTTAAGTGCATCTAACTTTTGCTTTCGTGAATCTGAAATATATTCTTCTTTCCCAGAAATTTAAACCTCTCGTAATTACTTTAATAAATCTTAATCGCATGTTATCGAAGAGAAATGAAGAATCAGAAAATTTGATGAGTAAATTTTTTTTTTAATAGGTTGGGACTGCAGTTGTTACTGGGAAAGGTGGAAGATTGGCTCTGGGACGCTTAGGAGCTCTCTGTGAACAGGTAAATAATTTTCAATTTTGCAAAAAAAAGTTTTGTTTGTTTCTTAAATTGTGAAAAAAGGTTTTCACGAAAGACATGTGAAAATTAATATGTATTGGTATCTTTAATATGTAAAAAAAATAAAATAAAAATGTCAGCTTGCGGAATTAAACTCGGATGGATTTGAGGTGATTTTGGTGTCATCTGGTGCGGTTGGCCTTGGCCGTCAAAGGCTTCGATACAGACAATTAGTCAATAGCAGGTTAAGCAAAATGGCTACTTTTAATCCCTTTCCAGTGAAATGGATTGACCATTGGCTTTTGTTTTGTAATAATAGTGAGATGTGTTTCTGTGTTTTTATGTTTGTTTGCTGATTTTTTGCCTTTTTTGGATTACAGCTTTGCGGATCTCCAGAAGCCTCAGAATGAACTTGATGGGAAGGCTTGTGCTGGTGTTGGACAAAGTAGTCTTATGGCTTATTATGAGACTATGTTCGACCAGGTAAATTGATCTTTTTCTTGCTTGTACTAGATTATTATGTAAAAAGTATTCATTTTATTGAAGCGATTGTTTCCTTTGGCTAGCTGGATGTGACGGCGGCTCAGCTTCTGGTAAATGACAGTAGTTTTAGAGACAAGGAATTCAGGAGGCAACTTAATGAAACAGTCAAATCGATGATGGATTTGAGGGTTATTCCAATATTCAATGAGAATGATGCTATAAGCACACGAAGAGCCCCATATCAGGTTTGTTGACTGTCTTTTTGCGCCATGTGACATGAAATTGAATCACCCTTAGATATTAGTAATTCTAGTTATCAGCTAGCTTCTTTGAATCTCGTAGCTTGATGTTCAGCTTAATTGCACTTATTTTATGCAGGATTCTTCTGGTATTTTCTGGGACAACGACAGTTTAGCTGCTCTGCTGGCGCTGGAACTGAAAGCTGATCTTCTGATTCTCCTGAGTGATGTTGAAGGTCTTTACACAGGCCCTCCAAGTGATCCTAACTCAAAGTTGATCCACACTTTTGTTAAAGAAAAACATCAAGACGAGATTACTTTCGGCGATAAGTCAAGATTAGGAAGAGGGGGTATGACTGCAAAAGTCAAAGCTGCAGTGAATGCAGCTTATGCTGGGATTCCTGTCATCATAACCAGGTGAGGGTCCTTTTTATGCTCATCATGCATAACTATTCTGTGAATTCTGTGTCTAATTCTGAATATAAGCATCTAATTTCCTTCAAGATCCACAATACATGTTCAATTAGGCAACGAAATTGATTATATTCTTTGCTTTTGCAGTGGCTATTCAGCTGAGAACATAGATAAGGTCCTCAGGGGGCTACGTGTTGGAACCTTATTCCATCAAGATGCGCGTTTATGGGCCCCCATCACAGATTCTAGTGCTCGTGACATGGCAGTTGCTGCAAGGGAAAGTTCCAGAAAGCTTCAGGTATCGTTAGGGGCTATTTTTTTCAGTGATTCATTTACGGCAAATGCATGGCTTTCCTTCATATTGTTAATGTCAAAATAACTTCTTGCTCGGCACAGATGTACTAAATTTCTATGTAAAATTTGCTACAGGCCTTGTCTTCAGAAGATAGAAAACAAATTCTGCTTGATATAGCTAATGCTCTTGAAGCAAATGAAGCAACAATCAAAGCTGAGAATGATTTAGATGTAGTTGCAGCACAAGAGGCTGGGCTTGAAGAGGCGTTGGTGGCTCGCTTAGTTATGACGCCTGGGAAGGTAAGACAGTATTCATGGCGTAATAGATATTTGCTTTTTGTTTCTGTGCCTTGGGAAAAAAAAATTGTGCCAATTTTACCTCTGCTTATGAGCCATTTATTTCTGATGCTTTTTTATGTTTCCCTTGATAGATCTCGAGCCTTGCAGCTTCAGTTCGTAAGCTAGCTGAAATGGAAGATCCAATCGGCCGTGTTTTAAAGAAAACAGAGGTAATCAGAGGACAATTGTTCTCATGCAGTTGATTTTTATACCAGGAGTTAGGGATGGGAGTATCTATCCTCTCATATGGTAAAACCTATACCCTCCTAGTTGTTGACATGTTTATGCTATTTGTTCTTTTTGGCAATTCCTTTTACAGGTGGCAGATGGTCTTGTTTTAGAGAAGACCTCATCCCCATTAGGCGTACTCCTAATTATTTTTGAGTCCCGGCCTGATGCACTTGTACAGGTATGTTAAGATTGCAATTCAGTTCCCTTCTTAAGATGCGAATTTCGCTGAAGCTTTGTTTTACCCTCAAACCAAACAGATAGCTTCACTTGCCATCAGGAGTGGAAATGGTCTTCTATTGAAGGGTGGAAAGGAGGCCCGGCGATCAAATGCTATCTTACATAAGGTACAGTGCCTTTCATAACTTGGAGCACTATCCGGACTGTTCATTATATGTCTTCCTCAAAGTATACCACTTGAGCTCTTTTAATTCTTTTTTATTGTATGGTTGATTTCTAGGTGATCACTGATGCCATTCCAGACACTGTCGGGGGTAAACTCATTGGACTTGTGACTTCTAGAGAAGAGATTCCTGATTTGCTCAAGGTAAACAGATTTACAAACTGGGAGCCGCAACAAGTCTTTACATCTTTAGTTAACTGGAACCCACCATTTTCATTCTTGCTGCAGCTTGATGATGTTATCGATCTTGTGATCCCAAGAGGCAGCAACCAGCTAGTTACCCAGATCAAAAATAATACAAAAATCCCTGTGCTAGGTCATGCTGGTAAGGTTTCAATTTTGTTTTTCCATCAAACTCTTTACTTGAACTGTGCTAGAGAGTAATGATATCTTAATTGTGAATTTTTAGATGGAATCTGTCATGTATATGTCGATAAGTCTTGTGATCCGGATATGGCAAAGCGCATAGTTTCTGATGCAAAGTTGGACTATCCCTCAGCTTGTAATGCGATGGTAAGAGAATTTTCATTTTCCCTTGAGAGTAATGCACTGGGTTTTTTTAAGTTCATCTGAGTCATTTCCCCTTCTCTTTCCCGTCTTTTCAGGAAACCCTTCTTGTCCACAAGGATCTAGAGCAGAACACTCTGCTCAATGAGCTAATATTTGTTCTTCAGAGCAATGGTAAATCATAAACTAGCCATTTATTTGGCGGTCTATCATACACGTTATTTGACTGTAATACCTTCAATATGGATGTATCATACATACATTTTGTTGTTTGACTATAAATGTTGAATGGTCATTCTATGAAGACTTGTTTAAAGCAGTATTGCTTATGAGGTATATTAAACTGCAGGAGTCACTTTGTATGGTGGACCAAAAGCAAGTGTAATACTGAACTTACCAGAAGCACGTACGTTCAAACATGAGTATTGTTCCAAGGCTTGCACCGTTGAAGTTGTAGAAGACGTTGATGCTGCCATAGATCACATTCACCAACATGGGAGGTAGAAACTCAGAGATAACAGACATTGACTTTTATAAATTTTGTAGTGGAAATGCTCACTCTATATCGTGTCTTGTATGTTGTTGTGAACAGTGCACACACAGACTGCATTGTGACAGAGGATAACGAAGTTGCAGAGCTATTCCTTCGCCAAGTAGACAGGTAAAGTAGTGGACCATGAACTTGCTTAAAATCCGTCATTGATTTAGTTGGTTACTAACTAAAAGATTTTGCGTGTCATTGACCAGTGCTGCTGTTTTCCACAACGCAAGCACAAGATTCTCAGATGGTTTTAGATTTGGTCTTGGTGCTGAGGTAAGTCGAAGACATACACATAAGCTTATATGTTAGAAAACAAACAAAAAGAGAAAGGTTTAGTGACTAATAAAGCTTTCATTGTGGTATATAGGTGGGAGTGAGCACAGGCAGGATCCATGCTCGTGGTCCAGTTGGAGTCGAGGGATTACTTACAACAAGATGGTACAATTTTAGTGGCTCAAACCACAAGCCACCATTGTGTTGTGCCTTTTTCTTAGGTTTCTAATAATCCTAATGGTGATATGGTTGCAGGATAATGAGAGGAAATGGACAGGTTGTGGATGGAGACAATGGAATTGCTTATACCCATAAGGACATTCCCATCCAATCTTAAAAAGACGACTTTGGATGTTTGTGTGTGTGTGTGTGTTTGGTTGAGACTTAAGGAGAGATCACAGGAGGATGGGCTTTTTGTTTCCTCTCTGCTAGTATCATATTCTATTATTATTACTATTGTTACTTCTACTACTACGACTACTACCATTATTGAAACCCTCGCTTATGTAGTGGTTTTGATTTAGTGTTTAGGACTGCACCAAAAAATAAGATTCATTTTACTACTTGTTCTTGCTTATTAAGTAAGATGAACAACATTTACCAGCTTTCTCTTCGTGTCATTTGTAAGCTACCTACACTTCTGAATTTATTACATGATACTACTCCTTTTCGTCTCTTTTTATCTTTTATCTTTTGATTTGAGTCACATCTGAACTCGAAGATCATTACCGTAAGTTCTCAAAAATTGTGAAAAATGGTTTGAATGCTGACAAAGAATGGAAGAGAGTTCACGATCTTATTCTACTTAAGTATTTAACTTACATTTTATTCTTCCATAAACTCCTTAACATTCTTCAACCACAACAAGTACTCTCGTTTCACTTTTCTCATCATATACTCATGCAAGAAGTTTGTTGTGCTCGCTTTCACTCCTCTGATCTCCAAAAATTTGTAGAATGTCTTCTTCAGATTCTCGTCCAAGTCTCTGCAATAGGCGATGAAACACAGAAGAACATTAGATATCTCTATACATCCTTAAACTTGCAGATAGTTATATAAAGTTGTCTAATTAAAAAAGCTTACTCGAAATCAGGCCCTTCATTTTCCATTTTATCCTCTAAAGCATCCCCTGGTTGTTTCACAGATAAAGCATCTATAGCAATCTCATCAGGAAAAGCCATACAGCTAAACTCTAGGCTGATTCTACTCTTCTTGGTAACAGTCACAACTAGTGGAATACTCGATTCATTAGTAGGACCTTCATCATCGTCGTCGTCATCATTTTCATCTGTAACAAGACTAGGCATGCTTACTACAACTTTAATATGTTCCCCACTGTATTCTCTAGTCAATGTTACAGTCTGTTGTCCAGGATTGTCTTCAATTTTGAAAGGGAAGCTTCCCGGAGTCATCTCTTCATCCTGTTCCCAACCAAACCCCAAAAGAATGTCACAAAAAGAGAAAAGTCTCAACTAGTCCATAACAAAGACAGATATCAATTAAGCTTTACAAATATGATCAGCAGACTTAGCTATCTTGCAAAGTAAAGGAGCAGAGTCAAATGCAAAACTGAAACAGGGAAAGTAAAGCTCAATTCTGCTACTTACTTACAAAGATCTAATGATCATTATAGACATTCCCGGAATTCAATGTAGTGGGGATAAACACAGGATATGATTGTAGTTCATAAAAGGAAAGAACTTCTCAACACAACTCTAAACCTAATGCATGCTAAATAATATTTAGCTCAGACATTGCATATACAAAGAAAAAGTTGTAAGAGCTATAATCAGCTAAATTTCCAACACTTATTTCCGAATCTGTTTTGCAAATATCCAGATGAAAGCTTCATGCTTTCATCATAACAAAGTAACACCAATGGCTTCGTACCAGTTTATGTTTCTCTACAGAAAAATTAAGCAAATAGCCGGAAAATTACCAAATCGTGATCATCGCTTTGCAAAGCAGAATTGATCTCGGAGTCAATCACCCGGATAAGTGCTTGCTCAGTGCTCATCCGATCAATAGCCGTCGAGTAAAGAAAGCCACGAGAGACGAATGGACGAACCGGAAATGGGTTACGAGCTAGAGACGGACCGTTGACAACGGTGGAGATAGATCGAAGTCGACTATACATGGAAGCAAACTTAGATGCTGACCTGCGTGCAACACACCAAGCAAAAACCATGGTGATGATTGGTTCTCTACTCGTTGGTTCTGTGAAGAAAATAGTTTTAAGGGTTTAAAGGTTTTAGGGTTTATACAATTGGGACTTTCAGTTTCTAACATTCGATTAAATTTTGAGCTCCATTTTAGGCCGGTTCGGTTCGTTGGTTAGTTTAAAACCCGAACCGAATCACATCTTAAATCAAGCTAAAACCAGTTAAGCTCTGTATTTGCTGGTTACTCCACAGTCTGACTTAACGTAGAACTCAGAAATATCTTAATGAGTCTTTTGAATTACGATTCATGTCGCATAAAAAAAAGAGAAAATAGGCTAAACGGATCGACGATCTGAATCCCCTCGAAAGTATTATATAGCACCAAAATTACACGAACTATAGGTTTCTTTTAGTTTCCCCTCCACAGAAGTTAGAAACCAATCTTTATTCAATGTTTGTAGGTATGTGAATATTGCCTCTAAATACAACAAAAGAATCCAAATCCTTTCAGATTCAGAGAGCTTTATCTGTTGGCATCTTCAGAACTGTAGCCTCATAATCTGTATATCACACAATTATGAAAATGTCATCAGATTCTATTCATTTATAGGATCATCTAACCATTTCAGAACTAATTCTCTTTTCCTATTAAACATATATTCACACACTACTTGGACTTCCAATTGCATCATTCAGGATATGAACCAAAGTGGATAACGAAAAAGGTTTACGTTTCATAGTTTTTACTTACCATATGGTGTGAATTCCGGCAAACTTACGTACTTAGGACATGATTTTCTCGACTTCAAACCTTTTGAATCAATACAATCCCTGGGCTGTTGTCATAAAAGAAGAGAAAAAACTTTAAGCCTGGCAAAATGTTTTTAACATTCGATGAGGAAAAGAAATTGTAATGTTAATGATCAGCAAATCTTGCTAAACCAAACAAATTCTACAGACAGCTATAGGACTTTGTCATGTTCGTTCACCTCATTTCAGTCTCTCTCTCTTCCTTAATGCTCTGTCCTCTGTGACATGTTATTTGACATTTCTTATCTTGTGAGAGGTAATGGGTTAAACAAGAATCATGCATGCATATATAAAATAGGATCTAAGAGTTTAAAAAGGAAATCAACAATCTAAAATGAAAGAGATCTCAGATACAGACCTTAAAATCTTTATAGAAGCATATACGTATTTCATCAATTGCATCTTTTTTGCATATCACTTCAGGATTGATATGAAACGCATTCTGAATGGCTGTTACGATACCTCCTAGAGGATACTTTTCACTGTTGGAAGCAACATAGCCAGCTTCATAAAGGACATCCTATTCCAGATATACAGATACAGATATTGTAAGCTGGCATTAAGAACATCTCCAAGAGAGAAACTTGTACAAAAAAGTCTCAGAAACTGACATACTGACATCACCGAGAAATACAACATGCATATTAACCAGGTAGAAAATTTTACCTACGTTATAGAGAATAGACACAATTAGCTAGTCCAAATTTCGGATCCCAACTAGCTTTAAGAATACCTTATATGGTATGGACGATGAGATAATGAAAATATCTAGTTCATCTCTCCAATTTAAAGTACTTCAAGTATCAAAATCTCCACAGCAAATGAAACATGTAGCCAAATTCAAACTGAGAATAAAAGGTACAAGACATAAACTAAATACATTCAGAGTAACTAAGTCCATATATAAATAGCTACTTCTCCATCAAATCCATAAGACAAGCTTGCAAGCAAATAGCTAATCCATGTAAAACCCGTGTACGCCCTCCACTATGCATTATATCATAACATAAAATTAATTCTATGAAGACTTACCGTGACATTATACTTCAAGTACAGATTAATTGTGGAAAGGAAGTAAGTATACTCATCATGAAAAACAGGAGCAGAACAAGTCCCATGTTTCTCTGTAAATCAGAAATTACGGGCAAAACCGTTAGAGAGAGAACCCATTTTGTCGTTATAGCAAAACCAAACCACAACTTATTGTGCAAACTAACACAGTGTTGAGAAAAAGATTCTGAGAGTAGGCATGGCGCATTTAATTATTTAACAGAATGAATCAAACTCTATAAAATTATGTTGCAGAAACTGGAAGAAAAATTCAATTTAAAGAAGTAACGATTGAAGATAATTACCCCACTGCCAGCGTGTATTGCAAAGCGATACATGAAAACCAACAAATGAAACTCAGTTAGTTTTGGTGAAGACTAAAAGACAAGGTCATCAGAAATGGAGACTTATCCGCGGCAAGTTAAACTAGATGTTAAAAAACAAGCACCTCATGGCCCCAAAATGACCCTTTTCCACCATGGCATGTCGATGGAGATCCACAACTGAGACTGGGCCAATACTTCTCAAGGCCATCCATCAACGTTGAGATCTGAAAAGTTTCTCTGTTTCAGAATCTTCCCTTATTGATATTACGACATAACTTGTATACCAACTTCAGAAAAGTTCAACAAGGACCACATATCTTTTACCTCCTTCTCGTTAAAGTCAGATCGATAACAACAAGAAGGCCATGAACCGTCGTTATAGTCGGGCCATAGTCCATCTAGAAGATCAGATTCAGAGATCATTACGTTTGCATAGTATCATAAGAACAACAGAGGCTCCAAACAAAATGATTAAAAAGCTGACTTTCAGAAGAAGAAAAAGTTCTTTAAATCTAAATAAAAACCAGTCAAAGCAGCAAGGGTAACGTTTACCATGATAAATTCAATAAACTAAGCTGAGAAAAACAAGTTCTCAAACTCAAACACACATCGATTTCTCAGAAGTGAAACTAAGATTCAAAGAGATTACTTACGGATGGTGAAATGAGTTGGACCGTTGGAGCTGGAAAGGAAAAAAAAAAGGAAATCTATCAGGAAAGATCAAACTTTTAATTTGAACTTAATATAAACAAAATCGAGACTAAGAAATTCTTCATCAGCTGAATCATAATAATTTAATGGTTATCCATCCAATAAATTCAAATTCTTAACTACTTGCAGAGACATGATCATAGATAACAATATCAATCTGAGATTGGAGATCGAAAGAAAAGAAGAGAAACGCACGCACCCTCTGCAGCAAGCGTTTTTGGAGCAGCAATGGCGAGTCCCGCGACAGTAAGTTCCAGGCCATTGTAGAGCTAGAGCGAAATAATCGAACTCCCTCTGTGATCGATTGACGACATCGATGACGTCTCCGGCAAGTACTCCGGTGAAGAAGACAACAAGAAGGAGAAGAGGTACACGACACGCCATTTACTCAAAACCGAATTTGGGCTCCAATTAAGATCAGATCACTGTATATGGAAAGAATCGCAAGACCTATTTCGTCTTTTCACTCCTCAAACGAATATTCCACTACACCTTTAGATTCGGAATAAACCCAATGGATCTTCTCAAGCCCAATGGATTTAAGAGAAACTAATATATAACTAACTTTTTGTTCACATCACTTTAGAAACAGAAGTCAGGTGACTTTTATGTAAATAGTTCAATAAAAATATATGCATTTATATATCTGAATAGTTTTGTGTATTGCAGGTGCCAGGTGGTAAATCCACAAGAAGCATACGCATTTGCACATTCTGGGATCGTCTCCCGCTGCTTGCATTTACAAGAACTTGGCTAATGGGCCGGCCATTTGTGGCCCAATGTTGACCAAAAAAAATAAAATAGTTTTGTGTATTTGAATATTCAGACCTAATCAAGTCGTATCTTTTGAGTTATGGATATTTTAAATTTGTCTATATAAAATCTGTTCGGCTATTTTGAAAGTTTAGATATTAAATTTTGATTAGGGTCAGATTTGATTCTTATAAGATATTTTATTTTGGACCGGGTTTGGGTATTCGAAATTTTTAACTAACTTTTTAATCAAAATATTTTCAAAAAAATTAAGAAACAATCTTAAAAATCATAATTAATTAAAATATTTAATATTTTAGTATTTTATTATATTGATTATAAATTGATTAGTTTATTTGGATTTCTAGTTATAGTTTTAAATATTTATGTAATTAAAAGTGTTTATATATAAATATTTTTGTAAATATATTATATATTTTGGGTACTCGTTCGGGTTTCGGATTTTAACCGATCGGGTTCGGATATCCGTATTCTCATAATGTAATATTCGTTTGGTATTTTATACATTCGGTTTGGTTTGGTTCCTCTTATTTTAGATCGGATTTAGGTTTAGATATTATGCCCAGATCTATATCCAAAAATAGAGTCAAGTTACCTATAATATATTATGTAAGAACTTATTATTAAATCGAACTAATTGTGACTTATTATTGATAAAAAGAATAGAAAAACTGTAAAAGAAAAATGTACTAAAACAGATTCAAAAAGTACAACTTAATGATAGAGGAATTGTGGCTATCGAGTCCCTATGTCTACATTACATAGGAATTTGTCTATTTGGCCGATCAGTTGTGGCCCAATATAATTTACCGTTGACAAAAAAAAATGATATAGCAAATTCAACCCACTACTCTTCAGATAGCTGAACCTATGTAGGTGACGAGAGACCTCACATAGAGTATAAGTGCACCACATTATTAGAAAAAAGGCTTATGACTCGACAAAATATTAGCCCACTACTCTTCTGAAATTGGCGATGTCGAAAATGTCTACACACTTGACGCTTCAACAGAAACTATAAATAGACCAAACCTCGATCAGATTTTGATAATGGAGACATGGGAAAAAACCACCTCAAACCAAGAAAAACCAATCTCGAAAAGACCAGTTATTGACCATAACCGGAGAAGAACCAAACTCAAAACTATGGAGAGTAAATTAAGATGGTTTACATGTTTAAAAACCATTCTCTTGGATTTTATTATTTATTTTGTAAAGATATATTTTTAGAAAAAGAAAAAAAACTTAAAACGTTATACAAAGAAGATAGTTATGATAAGTTACAAAAAATAGAGACAAAACACCAAATGATCCTAAGAAGATATACAGCGTTTTGAGTGAAGCTTATTCAAAAGCCAATAAGAATAACGAAAGCAAGAAGTTGAGAAAAAGACACAAAACAAAGGTTGCACATCATAAATAGATCACATTTTCACATAACTATCTCTGGCTTCAAGATGTTTGACTTGATCTCCTTGTGTGGCAACACAACTCCTCCATTGCTATAGATCTCATCACTCACATGAACATCTTCACCGAGGATTGTCATGTTCTCAATTCGTGCCCATTGTCCAACTGTTGAGTGCCATCCGATGATACTGCTCGAGATACATGCGTGCTTCTTGATGCGAGCCCCACGCATGACTGTGCAGCGTGACAATCTAACCCCTGGCTCAACCACGCAGCCAGGACCAATAGCAACGTCTGGTCCAATCAAACAACCTTCCCCAATCTTAGCAGTTTCATCCACCAGAACATTCCCAACAATGTGCGTACCAGAGGTTAATTTGGCAGGAGACTTCTTTCTCAGAGAGTCTAAATAGAGTCTCAAACCTGTAATGTAATCACGGGGTTGACCAATGTCCATCCAAAATCCAGGTAGCACCATTGCATAGAGCCCTTGTGTTGCTGCAATCTTTGGGAAAGTCTCTTTTTCGATTGAAGTTGGTCTTAGCTCAATCTTATCAAGAACTGAAGGGTTCAGAAGATAAATCCCAGCATTGATCTTGTTACCTACATACAGTTTTGGTTTTTCCACAAACTTCTCCACTTTCCCTGTACTTTCTTCCATAACAACAACACCATATTTCGATGGTTCATCCACCTACAACCAAATTACGCATGTCCACATTAGATGAGTGAATGAAAAGCTTATCCCATAATTGTAGTTTATTCGGGTTCGATGATCTAACCTTCGTCACCATAATGGAGGCTTCTCCGCCGTGAGCTTTGTGAAACTCAATCATTTCTATAAGCGGGTATTCACTAATCACATCACTGTTAAGAACAAAGAAGGGCTCTCCTGATCCGTCAACCAATTTGTCTCTCGCTAGAGCCAGAGGACCAGCAGTACCCATTGGCTCAGTCTCTTGTGAGCAAGTGATTTTGATTTCGAGCTTAGCCTCAAAGTCCTTCAAGAAGTTCAGCATCACCTGTCGTCACAGAGTAATTGGTAAATACAACAAACATGTAAACAAAAAAGCTAGCTGAAGAAGACAGTATTTCACCTCTGGCTGGTAATTAATGGCCAAAACCACTTCATCAACTCCAACTGCCTTAAGAGCCTCTATCTACAAGAATAAACCCCTCGGTTTAAACACATCTTGAGAAGAAGAAGATTAACTAAGAAAGGACAATAACTAGGATAATCTAATCTGCAACAAGCAAAATTTATATAGTTACCTGATGAAGGATCATGGGTTTATTGGCAAAATCAACAAGCGGCTTTGGGAAACTGAGAGTCAATGGCCTCAACCGAGTGCCGAAACCTCCAACAAGAATGAGTGCCTTCATCTTGATGCTCTAGCTCTTTTTCCTTAAAATGGTAACGTCAGATCTTAACAATGTGTAACTCTTAATACAGGAAAGTATACCATAAGATGCAGCTGGAGAGTAATCGAGACCAAAAAAATTGGCTATGTAGCAATTCAAAGACAAAGATCAATGATTCAGATCCATAACGCAATAAATCAAATCTACAAATTAGAAAGAAAAAAACTGTTCTTGCCACAATTCCTCTGCCGATCAGACAGCAACAGCTCAATCGAATCGCCGAAGATGCTCTCAAAGACTGATCTCAAACCTTGATAGCACTAAATCAATTACCACAATCAAAAAAAATTCAGCTTGAACCCAGATCGGACAAAAATCCAGGAAACAATTGTTCATCATTGCAAGATAAAAACATTAATGGCTGGAGAAACCACAAGAATCTATGACTCGAATACAAATCACACAGAAGAATCTGATCCGTCGAATCAAACTAAACGAAAGACCCATCAAAATTCAAATCATAAAGGATGAAAATTGAAGGGCATGCATCAAGTTTAGAGAAGTGATAGATTGCAAGGCATTACCTTGAGAAGAGAGATGTCACCGGATCAGAGATCTGAATAAAGGAATGGGTGAAAAGATGGAAGAGAACAGCCTGAAGGTTGCGTCAGGCTGAGCTGAGTGATGAGGAAAGGACGTTTGTTGGCGAATGAAAGGCAAATTATCAGAAAGGAGACGCCTTTTGTTATATACACCATTGATGCGTATTTATCAAGTAGTAGATATATATAATTAATCTATTATTATTTATTTTAAACATGTTAATATTTGACTTTTTACTTTTGGGGAAGACCGTCGCGTATACGCGTAACAATCAGTTTCTTCTTTAGTTTGGCCCTAAACCCACTAAATCGTTAATATTATAAACCTAAATATATATATAAATAATTACTAATTTACTTTTGAATAAAATAGTAGGATTAAGTCGGTAAAAACTAAGACGGTAAAAGTAAAAATATTAAAATATTTTTTGTTAATTTAGATGAAACCATAGAATTTTACGTGATTGACTCATCTGAAAAACTTTGGTGCACGTGTAAATCTTTGTCTAAGCGAGTTTTCTAGGTTGGTTGGCCACTCCACTCTATTTTGATAATAGACCCATCCCCAAGTTCCTTCTTCTCCTTCGTCCATGACCTGAGCTCGGAGAAGGAAAAAACATGTCTATTTCACCAAACTCCTCTCCGAGACAGTGCCCTTTCAAAATACCTATATCAACAATTGTGGCAATCAACGAAGCATGTGTGTCGTCCAGGGCATAAGAGGCTATATAATTAAATAGGATGAATTGAGATGATATTTTATAAATACCTATTAGGAGTACCCTCACGCATGAATGTAGGACATATATTTGAACCCTCTCTACTCGTATCAAATAGAACATGTTGAGTCAAATCTTGTGGGATAAAAACCATGATGAATAAAAAAAAGTATAGTGACATAATTTCCTCCTGAAATGATGAATATCATAAGTTCCATAGTTAATGCATCACAATATTGTGAACATGTTTTCATAGCATCGTAGTGCGTAGCACCTTTGTAAATAGATCAGTGCATTGACAGTTGAACGACCATATTGGATATCCACTTCTTGATTTTTTTCGAGTTCATGTGTGTAAGAAAAATCTTGGGAGAAATGCTTTGTTCGATTGCTCTTGATATAATCTTCTTTGAGTTGAACAACATATGTTATGTTGTCTTTTAACAATTTTGTTGGCTCTTTATTTATGATTATTCTGCTTGCTTCTTGTATATGTTGCGTCATAGATCTGAGCCACACGTATTTTCTACATGCTTCATGAAGGACACTTGTTTCTGCATGATTTAAAGAAGTAGCGACTAGAGTCTGTTTTGGGAACGCCAAAAAACCGTAGAACCTCAAATTTTGAAAACATATCTGATTTGTGATTGGACTTTATGAGGATCTGATAAATAGTATGCATTTGCAAAACCAACTAAATCGACACTAGAGTTTCTGCTATAAAATAATCCCTAGTCAAGTGTTCCATGTAGATAACAAAATATATGTTTTATTCCATTCTAATGTTTGCGCGTAGTTGACGAACTGTATCTTGCAAGCATATTTGAAGCAAATGCTATATATAGTCTAGTGCAATTTGTAAGATACATGAATCCACCAATAACGCTCATATAAGGTACTTCAGGATCCAATATCTCTTCGTTATCTTCACAAGGTCGAAATAGATATTTATCAATATTAAGAGATCTATTGATCATTGGAGAACTCAAATGAGTCGTTTTATCCATGTAAAAGCGTTTTAGCATCCATTTCGTATAATTTGATTGATGTACGAAAATGGCATTCCAAAAATGCTCGTTCTAGAGTCCAAGACAAAATTTTGTATGTCCAAAATCTATCATTCCAAATTTTTCTTTCATATGAGTTCTTGCATTATTAATCTCCTTTTGAGTTTTAATTATGTTTAGATCATAAATCCGGATAAAGATTGCTTAATAAATACACAAAGGCATTTCGCATTGTTAGTACCCTTTAGTCAACAAATATTTACTTAAGCAATTATACCATATACATCCATATTTTTTAATCCATAAAGTGATCGTTGTGATTTGATTGAATGTATCTCTTTAGATTTTGAGTTCAATTCCTAAGGCATTCTCAATCCTTCTGAGATTTTCATATATATATCATTAGCAAGTGATCTGTATAGATATATTATTATAACATCTATTAGATGCATTTCAAAAAATATAGATGTAGCAAGGCTCATCAAAAATCAAAATATAATTGCATCCATTATCGGGGAATATGTCTCTTCATAATCTATTCCCAGTCGTTGACAAAACCCTAGGGAAACAAGTCGGTTTTTATATCTTGTTACCTCATTGTTATCATTTCCTTTCCGAAAAAATATCTATTTATACTCTACGAATTTTACATGTTCGAGTGTTGTGACAATAAATCCAAAAATGTTTCTTTTATTGAAGGAGTTTAACTCAGTTTATGGTCATTTCCCATTTTTCCCATTCAGATCTCTTCTCGCATTCCAATATGGACGTAGGTTATGGATCATCACTTTCAATATCAATTTTTTTATACAAAAAATGAGAAAATTCCATCATCATCTTCAATCTCATATCTAGGCCGTAAATTTTTATTTTGGGTATAATTGATGAAAATCTCGTGATTTTTAATATTAATATCCTCTTTAAGACTTTTCTATGTATGTGATTTTTCTAAACCAATTTCATTCAATTTTCCCAATTTCTTTTTCTTTCGGGGATTTTTATGCTTTGACCATTGGTCTCTCCATTTATAAATGAACCTTAGGTTCATTTATTTGTCCATCACTTTCTTCTTTCGAAACAATAACTCTTAATGGAACATTCATAGCGAATATATGATTTTAGCACCCTCTTTGTATCGGTGAACGCATCTGGTATCTGGTTTACCATATTTTATAAATGTAAAATTTTCTGAACTTCTAGTTCACGTTGTTTCGTAGGAAGATAAATGTGCAATAATGATGATGTGCACCATGTAATATCTTTTTGAATTTCTCTAGAGAATCTTTATTAAAATGGTAATCGGCAAAACGTGCCGTAAACATATCACCAATTTTTGGTTCCAGATACTAAATTATACTTGATGAAGTATATCTCATATATATTCACAATATTCTAATATATATTTCTCTTCGGAATAACTGATATAATGAAAAGATATGCAGTGACATTTTACTCATAGTTTCTATATGATATTCATTTCTGCAGATATCTCTGAAACTTAATAGGTTTCATTTTTTCAAATTTTGTTTCTCGTGCCATTGAAAAACTAGCTCTTCTAGAGCCTATAATTATTTTTGCATTTCAAGATATAATATTCACGCTTCTAATGGAATCCCTTATGTTAAGGGAAGAAAAATACTTTTTATTCTTAAATATCGTGTAAGTTGTAGTACTGTCTGCCAGACAAATATTTTCATCCTCGTTTTTCAATTCTCAAGATTTTCCAAATGATAAAATATACATTATTATAAAACAAAAGTTCTATATTACGATAAGATCTATTTAACAATCAAAATACAACGCATTATGATTATGCCATATTATCTTCTTCAAGAAAGTTGTCTTTATTTTTGCTGATATCTTCGGGATCAACAATGAAATCAGGAACATCGAGATGTATATCATTATTTATGCCATCGTAAAAATGTCCAACATCACTATATATGAAGTTGGTTTCAATTCCTTATCGGCCAAATACTTTTGTGTACTGCATGTATGTGCTCAATGTCCTTTCATGCCGCATATGTAGCAATAACTTTCACATTGCTTTTTCGTAACCAACTTCATTCCCTTTAAATTTTTTATTATTTCATCATGAGAATCATTTGAATGATATTTTCTTACTTTTTCACATCCACGTTCATATCTTTCTCGTCCACGACCACGGTTATTACATCAACCGTGTTCATATTCATTCCAATTATTATAGTTGGATGATGCCACATTTGCTTCTGGAAATGAGGATGATCCAATAGGAAGTGATGTATGGTTTGACATTACAAGATCATTTGTGAATACTTTTTGTATCCCTTAGCTCGATATTATTGCTGCAGGATTACATTTCTAGAATGAAATGTTTGGAGAGTTTTCCCAATCATATCATAATTACTTGTTTTATCTCCACATAATATGATCCTAGAAGTGATTTCCAACATAACAAAATTATATTCACTAACACTCTTATATCCTGGAACCGGAAGTTCAACTACTCATGTTTGATTTTTGGTAAGATTATATATTTCTGGTGATCAAACTTATCTTTGTTATGTATTCATCTTTTAAATCATCATGGATATAGTGGAATAAAAATATCATGGCGTTTTTATTTTCTCAGCAGAAGTCATCTTCGACTTATCCATAGTGTCAAGGAATTGTCTTCCTTGTAAATGCACAATTACTATTATTGTCTATCTCATATAATTATTTCTAGAGATATCCAAAACATCAATTTTGAGTTTAGCCATGTTTAACATGATAACCATGTATAGCAATTTATTTATTATGAATTGGGTGATAACTTTTAGTTTAAATGTCAAATTTGAAAATCATGAAAATTTTCTAAAATTTTCATAATAAAAATATATATTAAAATAGTATAATATAAATAAAAATAATCTGAAATATTTTATCATTTAGGTAACATTTATTTTGCTTTTTTAACAACACTTATATATATATATATATATATATATATATATATTAGATGTTTAAAAGCATTGATACGAAGAAACATAATCTACCATATGATCACAAGCCATTTAAGAAGGCAGATCATACTATATAATTGTGATTGTAAAATTAGAGTTTACCGTAACGATCCGTTCGAAAAAGACAACACCTATTATCTAAATATGTATAGGAAACAAATCACGACATATTGACATAAATATTATATAAACTAAATTTAAATATTATATAAGTATTCAAGGAATGAATCACCAAAGAGCAAAACTCTTTCATTATAAAATAAATCCAACCCAAATTAAATCATATTTTTTTGATATTATAACAAAACCACTCGTGTTATTTTACATTATTTTATTTGAAGAAGAAAGTGAATTGTAAGCGTGTATTATTGCTCTTCTTTTGAAACGGTGCAAGTGAAGTATAAATGAGAAGAAGCACACATATATATGTAGGACTATGTCGGTAAAAATTAAGGCAATAGAAGTAAAAGTATTGAAATATTCTTTTGGATAATTACTAATTTATAGCAGTTAAATTTTTTTTGGTATAAATCTTTAAATAGGAGTTCATTCCCTAACAAAATAAACTAAAAATCTTTAGTTTAAACTTTTTTAAGAAGAAAAAATTAATTGTTGTATCTACGAATAATCTATTTCAGAAAGAAGAAGAAAATTATATTTGTAAAGGGGTGTTTGAACAATACGTATCACATCTTATTATTACCAAACATCATAAAAGTCATAAATGTTATAGAATTAATTGTATGAAACTATGTGTAGTAATAACACTGCTTCAAAGCGGATCCATAACTCTAATAAATTATGTAATGAAGTAGTGAACCCACCATTATTCGAATATAATTCCACATTTGAAGATTGATCTGTAAGAAACCAGACATACATATATAGTACAGACAATGTATATATAGAGAAAGAGACTAATAAGACTCTAGCTTAATTTGGTCGAACTGTAATTTTTTTTTGGTAAATTTTCTGGTTGGATATAAGTCATAATTGTACAATACAAAAGAATTGAGAAAAATAAATCGCCGGACCTAAACAACACATTTAGGGATAG
>JAKUCM010004565.1:0-20125 GCA_023374145.1 Lepidium sativum | reverse complement strand
GAGATTTGGTAATTAATTGTTTTGAGTTTTTTATTTTAAAAAAATTATTTCTAAAACATAAGCCGATGTGGCAACAATATAGGAGTTTGAGAAATATGAGTTTGATGGCTTAAGAGGTCTCAAAACCTTCCTTTTATTAGTACTAGGGGATTGACCGGGTTACGCCTGGTTTTTGGTTTAGAAACATTTATGTGTATTTTAATTATTAGGTAACTTGTCAAATTTTGTGATTTATGTTGTATTTCTGGAATGAAAGGTATGTGAATCAGAAATAGATAATTTTATTATTATTTGGAATGATAAAATTAAAGATATGTTCCCTACATATTGGAAAATTTTTATTTGCGTTAAGCCAACGTATTATGCAATCATGGTGGTAGATGTGGTTGCAGAGTAAATTATCAAAGACATCTCGTCCTTTCAATGTTTGAAGGCAAATAGTGCAATTTTTCAGTTTCCTCATCAGGAGTGGCATTTCTTTTAGTGAATTTTAATAGGGCAGTGACCAAATCTGTTTTTATTCTTGATCGAGCTTGGTAGTTGTAATATTTAATGTTGAAATATATTGTTATATTGTTACTTGTTTCCAAATCTGTAGATATGTCAACACCAGTTATGTATGCCATGAAATTGTTAATCATACTGGTTACTTTTGTATCTTATATGTCATGGTATGTTAGGAAGTAATGAAGATTATGTGTCAAGGTGGTCCATGATATAGGTGTTCCGTTTGTTTGGAAATAAATTTGTATAACAATATTACTCTGTTGTGTGAGTGGTCTTTTGATGTTGAGATAAGTTTCACTTCGCATATGAATGTTAGGAAGACGACCTTCAAATGAAAAAGAGTATGTGAGAGGAAGCGGATTTGGTGTGAATGGTTTTGGTGATTTTTATGATGATCTCTTAGTTATATATATATATATATATATATATATATACACTTCTTAAATGTATTATTTACCAATTTTAGTTTAATGTGTTGTTGAGTGATGTATACATTTAAAAAATGGAGAAAACAAAATTTACTCAATAAGAAGTAGTACTCGTTTGTTTATTTAGGGTAACATACGAATGAAGATGATAAATTTAATTCGAAAGATTTATGTAAATTCCTGTGTAAATTTTATTATTATAATTGTAGCTTGTTTTTGTAGACTCTATGTAAATGGGAGGTATTGAATTGAAAAATATGTCTTATTTTTTATCATTTTGGACCGAGGAGGCTCTATTTACAATCATAGCGTACACAATAAATTTTTTTATTTAATACCACTTGTATTAAATAGGGCTTGAACTTTGGTGTTTTAGGATTTGTAAATTAACAACTACCATTGGTGTGGTAAAAAATTTGTAGAACTCAAAATTTTCTTTTTAAAATTGTTTTAGAGTTTGAAAATAATATTTACCAATATCAAATGAATTGAGATAAAGAGCAGCAGTAGTGAATGTAGTTTAACTATAAAAGAAATTCCAAATTAGAAAAAATCATTGTGAAATGTAACTTTATTTGTTTTCTTTTGTTTTAAAGTGATTTGTAACTATGTTTGCCATAAGTTACTTTCTATGTTTGGAGTTTTTGTAAATAATGATACTATTTATTTATTTTTATGATTTTAAATTGTGATTGGCGTAAGTATATGCAACCAATTGTATATCTTCTACAAAATTCGGAAACGCAGATTTCGTCATAGATTCAACATGTTTAACATATGTAGTATACTATATAGAATTGTGAGCGTACTTTAAAATTGTTTGAAATTTATTTCGTGTAAATAATAACAACCTCAATGTTTCTTATTGGTAGCAGAGACATGTCTTTAGGTATTCTTGTACCCTTTATAAGCTCCTCCATTACTTAATTATTTCAACGATTTACTATGATTTCATCAATATTTTCAAACGCTTCCTTCCATGTCTTTTCATCTCCGAGGAAGTATTTTTGCCTCTTTCGCTTTCCCTCGCTAAGATCATAACTCCACTGTCGCCTTCTTTGTTTGGTCTTAATCTACATGTATCTTCATCCCGTACAAACGCTTTTGTTGTATCTGTAATTCTTACGGTTTGTTTGTAGGTTTCTCGGTTCACTCTATTCTCTCTCTCCATCGGTTACAGTTTTATTTCCATCTACAAAATTGAGATCTTTTGATATTGTATCCTTGAATACTTAGAACTATATAGAGTTTCATTACTGTCGGAGTTCTTTGGGTCACCCTGCACTAACACCAATTCTTTTACAATTGCAAGTATGAGTTCTTTAGTTTATAAGATGGAAATTACAATTCTTTTGTTTCGAAGAGTTTGCTTATCTTGGGTATTTGATTTAAATACTTTGCATACTTGTGTTTCCATGAAATTTCATGTTGCCCCTCAATAGTTATGAATGCTAAATCTACGGTTATAAAATATATAGATTCTTGACCGTTTATCCTATTTGTAAAGTTATATTAGTTTCTTTAAACTTCTCTATGTTTGTGATTATAATTCATAAATCATACTATCGTTTTATATTTTCAATGTCATTTTAATAGATTTTTTTTGCTTTGCTTATATTCATATATCAAATAATATATCTATTGTAACATAATTGTTTAACAGTATAAAGATAATATAAAAATTTTAATATAAAAAAATTTATGAAGCATCATCACAAGAAAATTGAATGACATGTCAATGTAAAAGTAATTAACTTATATGGTTAGAGAATAATAATAATATGCATCTACATTTTTGTTTAGTTATAATAACAAATCAATATATATATATACATATTATTTTTAACTCATATTCCATTAGCTAAAATAAAACGTGTAATTAAGATCTAGATTAGTTTCAAATATCATCATCAAACATTATCTTTTGTTAACAGTAATATCAAAAAAGTTTGATCTATTATTCAAATCCTATAAAACTCCAAATAATATTTAGAAGAAATAGATTTCAATGTACCTTGGAGTCGAAGAGGAGGAGTTTAATGCCCATTAGAATATTGCTCTTTTTGAAATTCCTAGCTTCCCAATGATGCAGGAGTCGTGCAATGACCTCTTCACTGCAGCATTGACCGCCTATTTTATCAAGGATACCAAAAGTGAATGATTTGGAAGAGAGGTCGGTAATTTGTGGTGTCATCTTTTGGTAAGTGGAGATGGAGGCGTTAATATGGTGGTTTGTTATCTCTCGAATAGTTTGGACAACTGAGGCAATGGACTAATATTTGCATACGAAAATGTAAATTTAATGTGAGATAGTGGGCTTTGGTGAGTAAATTACAAAGTGAGGAGAATTTAATGGAATGTTTAGTTAATATCTAATTTAAAAGCAAGTAATGTGATTAAGGGGGGAACATTAATCAACTATGAAATTGATCTCTCCGGTTTTCTTGAAAACGTTACTAAATGTTACTAATTTACTAATGCAAAGAGACATACAATATATTACACATGACTTCTAATCAATAGCATAGCCACAAGATTATTTAATTTAAACGACACTTGACTATTCATTTATATTACACATGAATCATATATTAAATAGGCATTCTATATATTGGTATTTATATCAAATATTTTATATATTGGTGTTTTGAATAACTATATGAAAGAGAAGAAGGATATAAAATAGATATTTTATATAAAATAGAATAAAAACGAATAAAATGTTTTATATAACATATTGCTTTTATAATAATTAGAAATTGTGTCGTTTCCAAACCGGACCGGGAAGTTTTTGGTCATGTAAAATCGAGTTGTAAAGAAATTTCAGATGTAACTTAATTTAATGTGGGACCTTAATGTCCATATTACAGCAAGTAATGTGGTTAAACAAATAATTGTTTTGAGTTTTAAAAAAAAAATAATTCTAAAACATAAACTGATGTGGCAACAATATAGGAGTTTGAGAAAGATGAGTTGGATGGCTTAAGATGTCTTAAAACCTTCTTTTTATTAGTATAGAAATAGATTTTTTCATCATGCCGAATTCAACATAAACGGTTAAGCATTATATAATCCTACACAAATTGTCTAAAATATTAAATAAATTACATAAACCTTAACTTGTGGGCCAAAATCAATATTATCGTTAATAATGTTAGTCAACACTTAAATTGTTGTTAAATAACACATGTATAGTAGGAAAAATGGTCATTTCCAAACCCTAACTTTTTTTGGAGTGCCGATTTCAAATAAAATAAATATAACATAAAATAAATTAAACTAAATTAAATCACTCCATGCGTTTCATATTAAGTGATGTTTTAGAGATTTTTTTTAATTAATTTTTTTGTGTCAAATTAGTTGCTGTTTCAATTTCTAATGTAAAATTAGTTACATTTTTTTCTATTTTGACCATTTATATTCTATACATTAATTTTTAATTGGTTGAATGGTTATAAAATACATTGAAAAATAGTACTTTGAGTTGGAAAAAATCAATAACTAAAAGATTCTTTAATTTTTGTGTAGAAACTTTAAACATCATTTATTTATGAAACATAAAGAGTATAAAATTTATTACCATTTCTATGACATAATATTTACAAAATGTTTATAAAAATTAAATTTAAATTTTAATAGATAAATATTATATATATAATATAAATATTTACATATAATACATCAAATTTTAATACATATATTTTCTTTATATTTACAATTTGAAAATTATACATTCTCAAAAATAATTAAAATTTGAGTTAAAAGAAAATTTCCAAAATTAGTGTATAACCTTTAGAAAATAAATTATCATTCTATTTTCTATTAGTTTTAAGAATTTATAGATCTCAAATTTTCTGATATAAACCCACAGTTTTGATAAATTTGTGGGTCATAGTTTTAAAAAAATCTATTTACACTATATTTTAAGGCCTAAAACCAAATTTTGTTCATGTGTTGGTTAATAATTTTCTCTCCAATCTCGATTAAATTTGAGAATTTATACATTTCAAATTGTATATATAAAGAAAATATATTTATTAAAGTTTTGATATTGTTATGTAAATATTTATATTTTTATATATAACTTTTATCTATTTAAAATTTAAATTTGAATCTCAAATTTTTTTTGTAAATAATAATTATAGAAATAGTAATAAATTTTATAGTATAATTTATTTTATTTTATTTAAAGTGAGTACTTCAAAAAAGCTAATTTTGAAAATGGCTCTTTTTTTATTGTATAGATGTCACTTAACAGAGATTTAACTATTGACTAACGTTTTTATCGGTCAGTGTTGATTTTGAAATCGGTACGATAAAAAAAGTTCATTTTGAAATCAGTACGATGAAAAAAGTTCATTTTGAAAATGACATTTTCCCACTTTTACATTATTGTAAAACTTTAAAACTTAAAAGTGTTAACTACAAAACAAAATTTAAAGGTTACATATTACAATCAATGATTCAGTTTTTGATTCCACCATGTAACATGTGAGTTGAGAAATTTTGGATTTGGACTATGTATCAAGTTTTATCAATTTAATTAGTAAAAAAATAAATAATATTGAAAAAATTATTAAAATTAGTATTTAAAAATTTTACATGAATTAAATTATTATGTTTGAATAATTACTAAAATCTTAGTTTTTAAACTAAATGATTTTACAAGAAGTAAACTATTAGTTGAATTAATAAACGAAAAAAGTATTTTTAATAACCATCACTAATGTATAATAAAGTTATACATTTGAAATATAATATCCTTTTTGAATATCAAGAGAGAAATTTTTTTGAACAATTTGATCGAGTCTTATAGATCTATGGTCTAAATTTACCCCTAAAATTTCTATTAACTACCACATGTAATTAGGTGGAATTGAACTGTAGATGCATGAACTATTATTTGAAGCATTAAAAGAGTTCAGGTTCAAAATAAAATTTAAGTTTCAAAATTTGAGAATTTTTCACTACTGTAAATTTTTCTAGAATTTTATAATCATTGAAGCACAACTTATTGTCAACCATTCTGATAAAATTTGTGTAGAGAATCATGTAAATATATATCCTAAAGGTAATACAGTAATTGAAAGGGAAATGATAAAATTTTTGCAATGAAATATTAAATTATATAAGGTATGAATAAAGTGTAAACGTCAAAAATTTCCAAATTATTGAAGTTGTGTAATGGAAAATGTGTTGTTCCTTATTAAATAAATATGATCCTATTTTTGATTAAATACTTAATTAATATTCCATCTCACATCCTAAATATAAAAAATTATTATATTGTCAGATATTCATTCGATAAAATTTTATCCATAAACAAATCTCTAATAATATTATTAGAGATAAACTTGATTTTCTGAAATCAAATTCAGATAGAAAATACAGCATAATTTGCAGTGAAACCCTTAACAAAAAGCTGTTTTCAAATATATTTACTTTATAACACAAAGATATCAAAATATCTGATGGAGAAATATACAAAACCCAAATAGCATTTCGTAGTACAATTTACCTCAGAATCAAAATAAAATGCAGATGTTAAAATCTAAAAGCTCTTAAAGAAATATGCATTGGATCATATTTTTACTTTTTGAGTTTTTCATTTAATTTTGACTTGTTTAAAAATTACTTTTAACATATAATTTATTAGTAAATTACTACATCTAAAAAGAAATTATAATGATAAGATTTCTCGTTGTTTTAAAGTTAGGATCAATTAAATCAATATATACATAGATTTTAATTTAATTAGGAATCATGTAAGAGAGCAAATATAGGGTATTGTAGATGTTTTTAGGACAAAGATACCTCTAATACTAACAAAAATGTGTACATAGAATGACACAAAAATATTACCCACATATAAATGTTGTTAGAATGTAAAAATACAGGTACTCGTATATAGACATTGTTAATGTCGTACACATAATGTCGTAAAATATTTTGTTACCCATATATAAGATATTTTTAGTGTCGTAAACATATTGTTACCGTAAACTGCATGAAAATAAATAAGAAAAATATAGAAAGTATGAGATAATTGTGTCAGATATAATTGAATATTGTGTTGTAAACCTAGTGTTATCTATATATAGACGTTGTTAGAGCCGTAAAATAAAGAGTTACCTATATGTAAACATTGTTGGTGTGGTAAATATAAATGTTATGGTAAAGTTAAGACGAACATTATATTCTTTATGTTTATTCTAAATAGAGGTAAACTAGACATTTTTATATGGAGAGAGAATTGGATAACGGGATTCATAACCACAGATAGTTACCTCATTTATAGAAAACTTATGTATAGATGAAGATGATGGTATTTCCCTTAGAGTTAAATATGATAAATCTTGTTTGCTTTGCAGATGAGTAAAACTCATTGAGCCACGACCACCGTGGGAATATAAATCACCACCGGAGAAGAGAAAATGTCCACCTTATTCAGGCATATCTGTTTTATCTTAACTCCATTCTCATGAGTTTTGGATTTGATATTGTTTATTGTTTCTATTCATTTTAGGCATAGCTCTGTTTGTGAGTAACTGTGCTGAGCCTGGGGATCCAGAATAGAATTAACCTAAGCCAGAAGTTGAAACATCTGTATGATTTGTAGCTGGAGCTGTATCAATTATGTCAGCTTTTAACAAAGTCAGTGTCTTATAGTCGTGTGTTTCTTATTCATGGACCAGACACAGAAAATGGAGAGAATTCATAAACCACGACTGGAGAAATGTGCGGAAAAGGCTGCCATGGATTTCAAGACATGTAATCCACTCCGCGTTATGTTTCGAGAACTCCATGTCAAGTTAACTTTTTCTATGCAGTTGATCCGAATAACGATCCAAATGCTTCTGGAGATCCATACAAGACACTATTCGTTTCAAGACTCGTAAGTTGTCCTATTTTGTGTTGAATGCCTGTTCTTAGATTGGTTTTTTATGTTGTGCTTGACTTTAGCTTGTTATCGTCTTGCAGAACTATGTTACTTCTGAGAGTAAAATTAAATGGGAGTTTGAATCTTATGGACCAATTAAACGCGTAGGTTATTCTAAGCATAAGGATTTGTGTAGCTTCCCTCTCTCAAGCTCTCTACTTAATATGTTTCATTTTATGTACAAAAGTCTTCAGTGTTATGAATTTTCAGTCCCTCATAAGTTTGCAGCTTTTCTGCTATACCAAAAAAAGTGTTCGACTTTTGAATCGCTGTGCATACATTATCTAGACTGTGTAAAGCTATCAACTCTGTTAGAACTTTCTTAAATACTGAATATATATAGATGCATAAGTCAATCTCGTATAATGTCACAAACCTCTTCTCTCCAAGGTGCTTAGTGGAGATGTTTTCCAAGCAAGACCTGGTATAGTTGCTTCTTTTTTCAGAGAAAAATATACACTATCATTTCACTATGATGTAGATGTTGTAAATGCATGGTTTATCTAATTAATGAGGTATTTTCTGAATCTATAACTCATCTTGGTAAGCAAGTTATAAATATATTTTATGCCCATATTCCAAAGCCATTCTGTTCCAAGAAAATGCTTCATCCTGCAAAGGAGGTAGTGAGTCTAAGCTCCTTATTTTTGAGCAACCAAGGTTACAACTGTTGGTAGTTGAAGTTGAGTATCAGAAACCCTTCTCGCTGTTCGTATTTTTAAATCTATATATTTCCAGTATCTTGAATGTTGGTTAGTATGAAGGTGAGCTATGGATTTTTAGTAATTCAAAAATGGTAAAATTTGTTGCAATGCATCCATTTTTCTACCAATTCTTGATGTGGGTTCAGATTTGGACACAAAATAAAGGTTGTGCCTGCCTTACAAAGGTCCATGTTGTTTGATATGAAACACTTATTATCTGGAATCTGATCTTGTTCTCACAGATGTAGATTTGTTAATGTGTTCTTCTGAAACTGAGGTTCATTTGGTGACTGATCAGCTGACCAATAAATCCAAAGGATATGCTTTCATTTAGTACATGCACACCCGTGACAACAACATAAACTGTCACATTTGCATTGCTGTGACTCATTTTGTGCTGATAATGTTGTGACCTTGTCTCCAGTGAGAACTCTCGGGAAAAAGGGAGAAAAAGGGAACGAGAAAAGTCTAGTGAGCTGTCTAATGAACAACCTCGAGAGAAGATAAGCACCATAGAGACCGGGACCAAGGAGGCCGAGATAGGGACAGAGAATCCCAAAGTAGTAATGTTCTTACATTTTTTTTTGATAAAAGTAATGTTCTTACATTTCATCCGCAGTTTGTAATAATCAAACTAGTTTGCAGTTTATATATAGCAAATCAGAACAAAAAATGGAATTGAATGTGGAGTTGTCTTACCGCTATAAAATTGATAATCATTTTCTTATTCGAGAGATATTATGTTTAATAAGTTTGATAATATTTAGGGGTTTGAGGTTTGCCAAGTCGATGGCAATGTAAAAGCTAAAAAGGAACGATGGATCTTCTTCAGAATGATTTAACGATTAGAAGAAAAAAAAAATGCAAAAAGCTCCGATGCCGGGAATCGAACCCGGGTCTCCTGGGTGAAAGCCAGATATCCTAACCGCTGGACGACATCGGAATTTGTAATTAATTTTCAAACTTATTTATCAATACCTATTAATCAGTTTTAATCCTTGACTATTTGGTTTCTTTGTTCAAACGAAAAGATTATTAAAATCAAATTAGGTCAAAAATACTTCGTGCGTTTTATTATATATACATTGATACATATCTCTATTTATAAAATGTATGTATCTATTTTATTATTAATATGCACAAATCACTACTCGTCTCTTGTTACTTAGGTTGAGGCACATACTCAAGGGTCGTGCTAGAGTTAGAATTAAACCAGATTACGATTATTACTTGTATGAAGATTTAGCCAATACTAATTATTACATCTTTATCTTTGTTTTGGTTAAAAATAATTTTAAATGACATAAAAACATAATTCTTGATTTAGTTACTCATTTTTGTTTGTGAATTTTACATTTTGGAATGTCAATGGCATCTTCATAGATCTAAAGACTGAATCATTTACGTCTAGACTATTTTAAAACTTCGATAATGATATTACGTGTACATAATATATATACATGTACAGGTCTTTTACAAATCGGTCTTTCATTTTTATTGTACACGATCATGTAACGTTCGAAAAAAAATTCTCCTTGAAGTGAAAGAAAATAACAAAACATGTGATGAATTTAAATACTTAGTGACCCATTAAAATTTATGAGATAGTAACAATAGCAAAAACGAATCTCAGCCCAACTGGCTAATTATTTCTAGGACATGCTTAAATAAAAACAACCGAAAACAACGTAAATATTAATAATAAAATATAAGATCGGTGGATATAAACTAATAATGATAATAATAACAAAAATTGAAATCTGGAAAGGGACCAGAGAGCCGAAAGTAAAAGAGAAATTAGCTATAATGTAAACCCCATGCGAAACCTTGAGGGTCCAACAACTCAAACATTCTTTTCTTCTCTTCTTTTCTCCTTATAATATTATCTGCCATTATATATATTTTTATATTTTAAATTCTTATTAGCATATAAGAAGTACGTTAGAGATTAGTTCAAATATTTTAAGGTGATTAAATCTTCTTTAACTTACTCAATAATTGTATATATAAACATATTTGTACATTCTTATAAATTATAATGAGAAAGTTTTACATTTTGTAAAAGTTAATATAGTATTAAAACGTTTTTGACTTTCTTTCTTATTTTTTCAGAGAAAATTGTTGAGTTTCTTCATTTTTATATCTTCATTATAGATTTTTTCATCAATCGTTCGATCGGACAATCATCTTCTTCTTGAAGCTTGATCTTGGATTTATGAACTCAATCCGTTTTTCTGTTTTTTATCAATAGTTACTCAAAACCATCTGATCTTGATCGATTTTAACTATCAATGGCTTCATTGAACTTGCAGAGCTCATTGATTCCTCCGGTTCCAGCTGGTGGATGCCTTTGGTCTTCGATTGATCAGTTTGATAATTTATATTATATGTATAACTCGGATCATGCCAGTCTTGTTCTTGTCTCGGATCGTCTCTCTTCAAGAGCATAGTTTCACTCATGGCGCAAGTCAGTACGTATGGCTCTTAATGTGAGGAATAAGGTAGGATTTATCGATGAAACAATACCTAAGCCTGATAGTTCTCATCATGACTTTGGATCTTGGTCACGCTTCAACAATATGGTTGCTACATGGATCATGAATTTTGTATCGAAGAAGATTGGTCAAAGTTTTTTTTCATATCAACAGTTGAAGGAATCTCGCAAAATTTGTTGTCAAGATTCAAGCAAGATGATGCTCCTCGTGTATACGAAATTGAGCAACGCTTAAGCATTATCCAACAAAGATCTAATGATGTAAATACCTACTACACTAAACTTTTTACCTTATCGGAAGACCATCGAAACTATGTTGAGTTGTCTGTGTGTACTTGTGGGAAATGTGAGTGCAATGCCGCAACTATATGGGAAATATCGCAACAGAGGAGTTGAACTAAATTTCTAATGGAATTGAATTAATTCTTTGAAGCTACCAGAATACACATCTTGATGCTCAAACCAATACCTACAATTGAAGATGTCTTTTATAATCTTGCTACTCAAGATAAGCGTCAGAAGCAAACTAGTCTCTAATTCTGGTACAATAGTTTTTCATACCTTCGATAACATGAATAACTCATCAGAAAATGCAGCATTTTCTTTTTAGAACGATGCAGATAATTTCAAGTCTAAATCCATGCCATGTTTGTACTAATTGTGGTCAATTAGGCCATATTATAGAGAAGTGTTTCAAGCTTCATGGATAACCTCTAGGATATATTTCAGGTTATAAAAGTGGAGCCAAGAATCCTCAATATTCTAATCAGATGAATTCAATGCTCCAGAATGTTTTAAACCTCAAACTAACGTAATAGCTTATGTCATGACTCTGTCCACATCAAATATCTCGGTTTCAGCTCCTACTCCATTCACTTTGGATGTAAATCAACTAAATCAAAAACAACTACAATCCCTCATTCAGCAGTTAGCCACTCTTACCAAAACAACAGAACCTCCAACTTCAAGTTCATTGATTGCGATTGTCTTTGATCATGGTTTTATGGCCTCTCAGTCATCTTCTAGTATTGTTTCTAATCCATATATTTTTCCTTTTCCCTCTACTTCATTGAGATATTAAAATGAGCAGCTCACATATTAGCATCAATGTTATTCATCTCTTTCTAACACTCTTCCTCCTGGTAGTTGGATCATTGATATTAGAGCCACTAGTCATATGTGTTATGATATTTCATTGTTTAGAGAAACTGCAACAGTTATTTGTGTTATAGTCACATTACCAAATGACTTTACGGTTGCAATCAATAACTGTGGCATAATTTCATTATCATCATCTCTCATTCTACATAGTCTTTTGAATGTTCTTTCATTCAAGTTTAATCTTATATATGTCAGTATTTTGTTGAAGCATACTAATTTTCTACTCATTTCTTACCTGACTTTTGTTATGTCTAGAAGTATATTCAGGGATTAATGATTGGTAGAGGAATTCTGCTTCACAATCTTTACATATTCCATATTGATTCTCCATCCTATTCATCAAACTTTGTTGGATCCTTGGTTGTTGATGAGCATCTCTGGCACCAACGTCTCGGACATCCATCTTCTGACAAGTTAAAGCTGATATCTGATGTTTTGTCTGTCTCTCCATCTAAGTCTCATGATAATTTCCCTTGCTTTGTATGTCCCTTAGCTAAGAAAAATATGTTACCTTTTGAGTCATATAATAATATTTATTCTTTACCTTTTGATTTAATTCACTTAGATGTTTGGAGTCCTTATTCCATTGAGTATGTTGAAGGTTTTAGGTATTTTCTTACTATCATTAATGATCATAGTCGTGCAACCTAGATATATCTTTTGAGGAATGAAAGCAATGCTCATTCAAAGTTTGTTGATTTTATTCAATATGTTCAGACTTAGTACCAGTCTGTCATTAAAGCTATTGGAATTAATAATGCTTTTGAGCTTGCTTTTACATATTTGGTTAAGAAACATGCCATGTTACATCAGTTTTCTTGTCCATATACTCCTCAAGAAAACTCTGTTGTTGAGAGAAAGCATCAGCATATTCTCAATGTAGGTAGAGCTTTATTATTTCAGTGTAACATTCCTTTTTGTTATTGGACTGAATGCATTCAAACTGCCATTTTTCTGATCAATAAAACTCCTTCAGTTAGTTTTGGTAATCTCACCCCTTATGAGTTTTTAACTAAACGTAAACCTGGGTATAATTCCTTGAAATCTTTTTGTTGTCTCTGCTATGTTTCTACTTTAAAAAAACGATAGAAACAAGTTTAGTCCTCGTGCTGATAAGTGTGTTTTTCTTGGTTATTTTTCAGGTTATAAGCGATACAAAGTATTGAATCTCGATACTAATTTTATCTCTGTTTCTCGGAATGTCATTTTTCATGAGTCTGTGTTTCCCTTTCTTAGTAAAAAGAACAATGTTGTTTCCTTTGTTTCTCATATTTCACCTTCTTCCACTCCTGTTACTTTATGTCTTCTGATTCCGTTCCATCCATGAATACTCATGTTGATATTCTAGATGATCATTCATCTGTTTTGTCATCTAGACCATCATCTAGTAATAATCATTCATCTGCATCATCATCTCTGCCATCTACTAGTGCCACAAATCATGTTCCATCTAGTTTAACAGGTGGTAATGTTACTATCACTGCAATATCTCATGTAGTTCATCTCAACCATGATAGACCAAAATTCTCCTCTAAGGTTCCAGGTTATATCTCTGATTATCATTGTTCTCTCACTCAAGTATCCACTCCATTACCCAAAATTTTTACAACTCCGTATCCTTTATCATTTGTCTTGTCTTACTCTAAACTGCAACCTTTTTCAGTCATATATTTGTTCCATATCAGTTGAAACGGAACCAAAATCTTTTAAAGAGGCCATAATTTCCATCTAATGGACGCAAGCAATGGATTTGGAACTTGAGACTATGATTCTTAACAACACATGGAGTGTGGTTTCCTTACCCCCGGGTAAGAATGTAGTTGGGTGTAAGTGGGTTTACACTATGAAGTACTTAGCAGATGGTACTATTGAAAGGTATAAAGCTCGATTAGTAGCTAAAAGATTTACACAGTAAGAAGGTGTCGACTATTATGATATGTTTTCACCAGTAGCCAAGCTTGCTAGTGTGAAATTGATTCTAGGGTTAGTGGCCAAGTATCATTGGAGCTTAACTCAGATGGACATTAGAAACGCTTTTCTTCCTAGTGGTTTGGAAGAAGAAATCTACATAAGTGCCACCTTCAGGTTAGTCTTTACCTAAAAATGTTTGCAGACTTCACAAATCAATTTATGGATTTAAACAAGCCTCATGACAGTGGTACAAGTGTTTATCTCAGACTCTTCTTGATGATATCAGAAGCAGATAATACACTCTTTGTGAAGGCTTCAGGTAAATCATTCATTGCTCTTCTACTATATGTAGATGATGATATCATTGTGAGTAATGATGATTCTGCTGTTAAGTCTGTTCGAGAAGTTTTAGCTCACAAGTTCAAAAACTAAAGATTTGGGACAAGCCAAGTTCTTCCTAGGTCTTGAAATTGCTAGAAATTCAACTGGGATTTCAGTATGTCAACAAAAATATTGTTTGGACTTATTCTCAGACTATGGCTTATTGGTTTGCAAACTGAAGTCAATACCAATGGATCCTAAGATTCCTTTGAACAAAGAGACAAGAACATTGCTCTCGGATCTAACTCCCTATAGAGAATTAATAGGTAGACTTTTATATCTCTGCATCACAAGACCAGATATTACATTTGTAGTTCACAAGCTTAGTCAGTTTCTATCTTTTGCTATTGAGGTTCATCTTCAAACAACTTATCACCAACTGAAGTATCTCAAAAATAATCCAGGATAAGGTTTGTTTTATTCTACAACCACAAACATATGCTAGAATGGTTTTGCTTATGCATGGCATCCTGCCCTGATACACGCCGCTCTGTTACTGGTATTTTTGTTACTGGTATTTTTGTGTTCCATGGTTCTTCATTGATTACCTGAAAATCGAAGAAACAAGAGACAATTAGTTACAACAATGCATAAGCAGAGTATAAAAGCATGTCTCTTCTTCCTGAGAGCTACTTTGGTTCAACCAAATGCTCAATGATCTTCACATTAATGTTGATTGCCAAGCCAAGTTTTTTTGTGACAACAAAATAACTCTTTATATTGCAAATAATCTTTTTTTCCATAAAAAAAAGCATGTGAAAATTAATTGTTCGTATCACTCGTAATCAAGTCAAAACAGGATTTCTTAAGATTCTTCATGTTTCCAAAAACAACCAACTTGCAGATCTCCTTACAAAACCTTTGCAACTTAGTCCCTTTTATTCTCTTCTCAATCACTTTTCAATTTCAAACATCCGTTTTCCATAACAAGCTTCAGCTTAAAAGGGATGTATTAACGTTAGTTAGAAATTGGTTAAAATTTTCTAAACTAATTAATTTTTTTTAGTTTACTCATTAATTATATATATAAACATATTTGTACATTCTTTTAAATTTTAATAAGTCGATAAATTCCTTTTCTACTAGTCAAATACAAACCATGATTTAATATTATTTCTTTTTATCAACAATCTAGAATTTGTCTTACTAATGTTTGCCATTAACCACACATACAAAACTTTTGTCAGTTAAATTTAGCTTTCTTTCACTTAATATCATTTACTTAGTCACGAGGCTTCTATTTAAATAAAGATTAGTCTCCCCTTTCCATTCCTTAGGTTTTATCTCTACATAATTATGTTTTGTCTGTAAGCAAAGTAAATGGTCTATGTCGGGAAAAAGAATCTCAAAAATTTATTTTTATATGTAAATTAAATACTTTGTACATATCAAACTAATATATAGATTATTCGCAAAATAAATTCGATGGACTTAATAATCTATGAAATATTTCGGTAATGTTTTGACTCGACACTGCAAGTTTGAAGCTTTATTCTTTACATAAATCTTTATGTGAAAAAAGGTTGTACATAAATCGAATAGTAATTTCAAATAATATATAAAAGTTATATACTTACTCATAATTCGTCATAAATTATAAACATAAATACTTTCCGAGATATTTAACATAGGTTAAATAATTGTTCATCTTGAAACCGTCTATGAGAGAAAATTTGAAGTGAAAATATAAATAAGCAATCTCTATTGAACTATGTAATTAGAATAAGGGTTTCTAAAATGGAAAAGGTAAAGACAAAAAGAATGTAAAGGAAAGAAAGAGTCAAAGATAATGAGCGATGACTAGTGAGTGAGCCAAAAAGAAACGAAATGATTCTAAGCATGAGAATTTGTAATACATAGAAACTTAGATAAAGAGCAAAGTAAAATCGAACGATAGAGATGAAACAAAAATGAAGGGAAAGAGAGAGTGATGTGTTGGTTGCGCTCGTGAGCAATCATTGTATTTCAATCATAACTTTTGCAGGTGGATGTGGTGTGCCTCCTTCTTCATTTCTTCACCTATATTTCCCTTCTTCTTGTTTTTCATTTTTATTTTTCATAAGATTAAATAAATATATTTTAAGTGGACATTCTAAATCAAATTCTAGTTCTCAAAACACTATTTTTATAAACCAAAAGAATACACTTTTTTGGGGTTGGTATGTAGAGAAATGGTTAATACATGCGTGTGGGTTGCAGGAGATAAAAGGGAAGAATCTGATATGACAGAGATCGTAAAAATTGCATTAACTTATGGTATGTTTGTCGGTAGAGAACTCGTGGGGCTGCTAAGGAAAGTGAAGTGATTGGAATCAATCTAATCTCAAGAAGAAGAGAATAACAATAAAACCAAAATTAATTAATTAAATAAAAGACACGTATACGTACCTAACGACTCATTTGCATGATTGAGGTTTTTGTCATATATATATTGATTGATAGAGATAGTATTGATCCTATTTTTTCCTAGCTTTCTCTATCTATCTTGATCCGAGTCTTAACTTTTTAGTTTTTAGTCAACTAATTTGTCTGACTTTTGTTTTAGTCTTATCAAATTTATGAATTAATCGTCGACATGAATTATTGAATCCAGGTTTATTTAGTAGCTACGTGCACAACTAGATCTCGTCCTTATTTAATAATCAAGTCGGTCTAACTTCGTTGGTCATTTTGTTTGTCCTTTTCCGTGTTTAATGAAAAAAATGACAACAAAAATATATGTATACATATCAAACCACGTATTATAGAAAAAACTTTCAAACATTTTTTATTTAGTGAGTACAAACAAATCAAAGTATATTCGACGTTGGAGCTTTAAAGAATAGTATATCGTTGTAATTCGTGAATTTAATTTAATTAAAAAGTTATAAAAAGTGAAAGTATGTATTGTCTATTATGTTATTAATGTAAACTATACATGTATGAACAGAGAATCTGTTAGTTGTCGGTTTTAAATAAATTGAAAGTAAGATTAAGATTAGTTTGTTAATGTTGTTAATTATATATACTAATTTAAAAGGAAAATAAATTAACATTATTTAGGAGCTACATGTTCAACTAGATAAAGTCATTATATAGAAATCAAGTCGGTGTAGCATCGTTGGGTCCCCTTTTTTGTCTTTTTCGGAGTTTATAAAAGTCAATTACGGCGTTAAAACCCTAATTAACGTTCACGATTTAAAGATTAGGATTGTTGTGAATCGTGAGTTGAAAATTGTTGCAAAGAATCAACAATGGTATACTATATTGCTAATTGCTATCAGTCATCCATATCTGTATTACGTGTTGTAATAATTGAGAAATTATAAATTATCCAAGAGTTCAATTCGATTGTGATTTTGTAAATAGCGCTATATTATAAACTATCCAAAATTATTAAATGAATTAAAAATCAACAATATAGTATATGATTTAAACGTTGGAGTTTATATTCCACAGTATAAAACCATACGAGTTTTACCACAAAAATAAATCTTGTGTGAGTTTGACAAATTGTTATATATTAATCAAAGTTTTTGTAAACGTGGGAAAGGTCTGAATACTTTATATTAGACCAAAATAAAAATTAGTCTTATATATAGCTTACAACTGAATTTAGACCAATTATAAACCTATTGTGTGAGCTAATTCCTACAATACATGAGGATTTATTTAAACTAAAGATAAACCAAAATCGTTGAAACAAATTAAAACCGAAATTAAATGAAACTTTCTTCTTCGATTCTTCCCCAATACTGGAGTATCCTTCCGGTTTACTCCTTGCAGTAAACTTATATCCTTCCTCTTACACTTGTCAAACACTTCAAACTTCACATCCTTAATTATAATATTAGACAAATAATTTTGTGTAGTACAATAATCCAACATTATAATTCCATCATCACATATTCACGCTAAAAATAATATCTTACATGAATATGTTTTGCTTTTTCCAAAAAATATTAGATTCTTTGATAATTTGATAGTAAAATTGTTATTACAAATAGAATTGATTCTTTTATTTGAAATGATTCAATTACCTTTAGTTATTGTTGTAAACAAACTTATTATAGATTGTTTTTTATATAGAAGAGACTGCTCCTCCTCAGTGATAAATACATTCTATGAAGTGATTTTGTGATCATAATTCATATTTACAAATCCAACAAGTTTATATCACCACTCTTTTTGTACTTTATACTGAGTCTTGAGGTTCCTTACATATATCTCAAAATCTTTTTTGCAGCCCATAAATATTGCTTATTGGAATTCTCTATGTACCTACTAACCAAGTTATAAAGTAAACCAACTCTGATCTAGTAGCGGTCAGGTACATTAAACTCACAACGAGTTGTTTGTACATCAACGAGTTGTTTGTACATCGTATGATCCATTGCATCTTCAAATTATGCCTTTGACAATATATGCCCAGGCACGAGAGGATTCTTCACTGAGTTACAGTTGTCCATTCCATACTTCTACAAAGTCCCTTTAGCATACTTCTGTTGATTGATGAATATCACTTGTTCATCTTGAATAACTTCAATTCCCAATATGTATTTCATCTTATCAAAATCAGACATCAAGAATTCCTTCATCATTAAATTCTTGAAACTGAATTTTCTGTGTAAATCAAGTCATCCACGTACAAGCTTACAATCAAGATGATGTTTTTTCCCCATTTCACGCGCAACACGTGCTCACAGTAGCATTTCTTGAACTTCTCCTTCACAAAATAACTTTCAATCCAACTGTACCAAACTCTAGGGGTTTGTTGTAACTCATACAACGCCCAAAAAATGGGGCTTAAAGTAAAAATATGAAATTTATAAATTTCTATAAAAAAAAGAGTAAAATATGGTTGTTAGAAGACTATAACCCACAAATTTACTAAGAAATGAGTTTTTAAACCAAAACTTTGAAATTCATAAATTCTCAAAAGTTAAATGAAATGTAGTTTTTAGAATGATATAATCCACAAATTTACCAATGGATTTTCAGATGGATACATAACACACAAATCATAATAAATAATTTTCAATCCAACTATATCACTTTCACATATTACAATCTCGTCTCATGTCAGCTCTTTACCATACAAGTTTCCTTCCAATTCTCATCATTTGTTTTTATTAAAAGGAAAATCTATGATCATTATTATCTTCTTTGTATCTGGATTATAAGGAATATATGTTTTTTTATTCTTTTCTTATATTGAACATCGCACATTTTACATTTTTCTTATCAAGCTTACTTTTTCTTTCATATGGCACCAAAGCAAATGCGACACAATCAAAAATTCTGAAATGTTTCACAAATGGCTTGTGTGACCACTTTTCTTCTGGTTTGATATCTCCTGGAGTAGTAGCAGAGCTCATGTTCAATATATGGACTACATATTGAACAACTTTTGACCAAAATCTTTTTCACACTAATGTTTCAAGCAACATACACTTTTTCATGTTCATGATGCTTCTGTTTTTCGATTCGGTTATACCATTCTAATGTTGTGTACATGTAGTTGTGAGTTTCCTTGTTTTCCCATTATCTTTGCAATTATCTTTAAATGCCTTAGAGTTATACTTTCATTATCTGACTGTCCTCAGACACACTAGCGCTT